>BCIV01000028.1:0-57787 GCA_001600055.1 Filobasidium wieringae
CGCACAGCCTCATCACATGCAATCGATCATCGCCTCAATTTGGCACGAGTTGGAAATGTCGAATGAAGAATCGACAGGACGGCACCAACGAGACAGACTGTGCGGGATCACTTACCTCACACGAACCCGATGTGGGATCAGACGTTACGTACGATGACGGGCAGAGCGGGAATGCTACTCGCTTCACGAGTGGCGACTACTCGGAGATACAGGTATGAATTCGATGGCAGTATCGTGTTCGCCGTAGGAATCATGAAGGCCTTTTGTACTGGCGTTTTTCAACTCTGATCCGAGTGTAACACAAGGCTGGTACAACTCTGTCTATTCACCGACCGTCCTCATCGGCCTCCGTCCGCCGGATCTGCCGCAACCTTTGCCTACATCATGGGACGCCTTCTGGCAGGACGGCAGATCGATCCCCGCTGCCGGATACCATCATCTTTCGATCCATCGTAAAAGTTTTACGTTCATCGACGACACCGTCGATACAGGATACGATATCACTGAGACATTGGTTACTCCGACAGCCGATCTTTCAGTATGTGCCGTCTCGACCATTGGATGTGCTATGACGGTTGCCATTGCATACAACGATATTCAGCATTCAAGTGTTGTGCAACAATACCGCATGGGCAATAAATCGCTAGCCAGTGCTATCATCGCTTTGGCCAGCTTCCCGGTGATGCTAGGAAATATCACTTGCGCATTCTGGGGATGGCAACGTGCTAAGGCTATGCACAGCTCTTGGGAGCTTCCCTCGATCGGCTTTTTCGAAGGTGAGCCCGAGAAGATTTGTGAAACACGCTCTGAAGTGAGCGATCATGACACGTCCTCGTTGTTACCAAGGCCTTGTACAGTCGCTTTCGGGACCGGCTAGCGGTCGGTATCAGAAATTGGCAGTGTTCAAATGAGAGGAAACACACGAATCGATGTCAATTGATCAGCCAAGAATGGTCATTCTCCCGACACTGTTGGTTGCAGTAAGAAGAGTCCGAGAATGTTTCGATTTGGCTTCGATTCGGTGGATCCTGAATAGTGAATGATACCGAGCGGCAATCTTCGTCGCGAATCAGCCTAACATTTCTTGTTACATGCATCACGATCGAATGCAACTCTACAACTGCTGTATATAGCCCACGATCTTTTGCCTATCGTCGTTCCTTGCACGTCTAGTCCACGCAAGAAGAGCTGAGGGGGGTTGGAAAGTCCACAGTATCATCGGTATCCCTGGCCCCCGTATGACCATGACGGTCGTCGTGAAGGGAAAGCCCAGCGATACGATGCAGTAAATGGGTTCGATTTAGCTCGATAATTCACGATTCCTAATGCTTGACATGTCTTTCCGACCGTACAACACGATCCTCTACCTGGTCGTGAACATATATCCACGATCATCGTCCCTCTTCATCACGCTCGTCCGACGACCCAACCCCTCCCAGCCCGATCAGGACGACTCGAACTCGACCTTGCCATCGTTCAACCTGAAAACCTTTCCATCCTCCCAAGGCACCTCGGATTCATAATGACTGACCACGACCACCGCCTGCTCCTGCTCCTGCCCCTCCTCCTCTTCCTTTCCCTTTCCTGGCTCGCGCATGGCAGTCCACTCTCGGTGCAAAAGATCCCTCGAAACCTCCCAAGCGCGCTCATCGATCGTCTGGCTGAATTCGTCCAGAACGAGCAGACGGGGGCGGGAGACGATCGCACGGAGGAAGAGGAAGATGGCCTGTTGGTTGGCTGGGAAATGGGAAAAGTCGGAATCGTAGATCCGATCCAGTTTCGTGCGTTCCCGGTTCGGGTCCGAGCCCATGCCCATGCCCTCCCTGCCCGGTCGATTCCCAGTGGTAGTGGTAGAAGGGACCTCCAAGATCGGTTCGAACGGTTCCAAGACCTCTTTGATCCTCGTTTGTTGCGCCCCTGTGAACGTCCTCCTGGAGAAAACCCCCTCGAACCCACTTCCGATCGCCTCCGCCACACTAAGTCCCATATTCCTCGGGAACGCGGCGAAGATCTCGGGACTCGTATGCCCTATCATCCGTCTCAATCGTACGGTCGGTATCTCCCGTCTCGGTCTCCCGAAGAGTGACAAGTTTTGCGGGGGGAGGGAGTAGGAGCGGGGGTGATGACCGAGGAGGAGGGAGAGGATGGTCGTCTTTCCCGATCCGTTGGGGCCTTGGAGGTGGATCTTGTCCCCGGGGAAGATCGACCAGGAGACGTCTTGGAGGACCTACGAGTCGGGGGTTGTCGGTGGGGAAATTTCAGGGACAAAGGAGAGAAGGTGTGAAAGGGGGGGAGACTGACCTTTTTCGGACCGTAGCTGATATCGACCGCTTGCATCTTGACCAACTCGTTCCCCTCCCTCGTCACGCTCCTCCCCACCCCATAGGTCCCTCTCCCCTTCCCCTTCCCCCCCACCTTAGCCTTAGCACCCTCTCGCTCTCTCCTCTGCCCAAACTCCTCCTTGGTGCCGGTCCAAACCACGCCCTCCCTGACCTCGACGACCCTGCGCACCCAATCGAGCAACCCCAACTCCCCCTCCCCCCTGAGGACGACGAGCGGCTTCATCTCCCCCCTCTCCTCGACCTCGCCCAGCAGTCGCGCGATCTTGGCTCGGGAGCCGGGGTCTAGACCGGCAAACGGGTCGGTCAAGATCAACCCGGGGGAACGGGAGAGCAAGCCCGCGGTGATCCTGGCCCTTCTCGTCTGACCGCTACTGAGTCCGATCAGGGGTACGTCCAACAGCCGCTCCACGCCCAGTTGCTTAGCCATCTCGAGGATCGCCCGGTCCGTCTCCCCCGGTGCCGACTCTCTCAACGTCTGCATGAGCGTGACGGAATCTTCTTCCTGGAGGGAAGCGTACCTGGCCGTATAATCCGTGAACGCTCCATCGGGTGAGGGACGGGAGAACATGAGGTGTCTGAACCCAGCGGGTCGGGTGGAGTGTTGTCTCTGGTGGAAGGAGAAGGGGAACGGGCCGGGCGGGGGGAGATGAGGTGTGATGTTGTGTTTCCCTAGGATGGTCTGTCGCCATGGTCGACGCACGTTCAGCAATTCGATGGCACTCGAGTGGTAAAGGAGAACCCTGACTGACCTCGACGAACCGGCGTCTACCATCCCCATCGCCGAGGACGACCATGCCCTGTCCCTCCCCGAACGCCCAATCCAACCCGCCCTCGCCGAATCGCAAGATAGGTTTCGCCTTGGAGATCACATCTCCCCTCTGGAAGACCTTTGTGTGCGGTGGGATGGAGATGAGTGGGAGGTGACGAGGGATCATGATCGGTCGGGTGGTTGGTCGATTGGTGGACGTGGCGGTGAATCGTGAGCGAGGTCGATCCGGTCGAGAGCGTTCGTTGTCATGGAGCGACTCGTGCTGGGATGCGTTATGCGTTCTCATGGCGAACATGCATTTCGAGCCCGCGTGTCAGGCGTGTGTGCAGCATCCGTGTCGCCATTGTGCTTCGAGATATCCCGCTCGTGCTGCGAACGTGCCAGGTCGTGCTGACTCGTGCAACACACGTGCACCAGTCATGTCCCTTTCGCGCAACCTCGTGATTCGCCCGTCCCGCGTCCATGCAGCAGAGGAGAAGACGGTCTACTCTCCCATCCAGCCCGACCTCATCACCAAAAGCTGAACCCTCGAGGGGACATCGAAGATCCCCATCGGACTTTGTACGAATATCCTGGACCCTTCATCAGCTCGTACATGACCCTCAATATCCAAAGCTCACAGGTCGCATCGAAGGCACAACCGGATCTACTGGGATCGAAGATTGTCCAGAGTGAAAGAGTCGAGTGAGTCGGTACATCCGCCCGATCCTGTTGGCGGAGTAGTATACCGTTCGAGCTCATTCGAGTCATGATCACAATGCAGGCTGGTTCATCAGAATGAACATACACGATAAAAGACATTCATCACGTCCATCCCAACCTCGCTGGGAGGACGAACTCGATCGACAGCTTTGAACTGGGTACGGGTACGGCCAATCCTCATCCCCTGCCCAGTACCCTCATCCTCTATCGCTATCGCCCCCCCCCCACCCTCCTAAGACACACAAGACCCATCTCGAAATCCATTCCAAACTCAAGCCCTGACGCCCAAACGCCCGGTCGTGCTAATCGACCTATTCCTCACATCCATCAACCGCATCTCCTCCCTCACCTTCAGGCCCTCAAGCGGATCAACGGTTCTCGCCGGTCAGTTTGAGATCAATCAGGCTTGGACTGAGGGGTAGACGTACCCGCTTAGAACTCGCGAGATGGGATGGACCGGACGAATCAGCCGTACCTGAGCGGAGAGCTTTGGGGTACGTCTTTCCAGGACCAAGATCCAATTGTCTAACGTAGGAGGGACGGCTGGATCGACCATTTACTCCCAGGCAATTCCGCACGGCGAGGGGGTAGACGACGCTCGGACCCTTTTCCAGTGCCGGACGAACCTACCCTTCGTTCCCCCGAGGGACAAACGATTCAACCCCCAACCCCAGATGAATCCCGGTCCACCCTCTTCCAACCCATCACCGTCTTCCAGTCCATCCACCCCATCCTGGCCATCGCGGACCGGTCCATGTCCCGACCGCCCTCTCAATTCCAACCCCAGACACTCCGCCTTGCGCCGTTCGATGGGACGGTCGGTCCGGACAAGATCGATGAGGACTTATCACCCATCCCTCGACCTGGATCGTCAGTGTTGGCCGTGCATCGGTTCAGGGCCGGTCGGACTGAAGCGTCGGTCTTTGACATACTGCTCTAACTCCTCTCGGACTGGGATAGACGACCGGTTGGGGTTGAACGGGTAGATACGATCGGGCAGTCAACTAGGCGTCGGGGGGTTTTCGGGTTGGGGTGGGTCGGAGGTCCGGCCTGGGCTGGGGGGTCGCTACGGAGACCGATATATCCGGGGAAAAGGGGATGACTGGGTTGGACCGGAATGGAAGAGGGGGCGGGGGTCGGGTGAGTACCAAAGACAGGTTGATGGGATGTGGACCGACGTATCGGGGTATATCACAAAGAGTGTGAGATCCCTCTAGCCATCGAAGAATAACGGCCAAAAGCGATCACACAGCCCCGGTCCTATCTCCGGGCTGATGACGAATAGAACACCACACCACACCCCCCACCTCAAAGATCGCAACGGGGTCACAACGACGAGCGAGGAACCATGTCCGACCGATTTGAAACCCGGGACGACCGTCGTACACGCCCTCCATACGCGTGACTGTGCGAAACGGCCCTGTCCCGACGGACTTTCAGCCGAATCCAGAGATCTAACCGAGCGCCAAAAGAGCGCCCCGAGAGTGATCCGGCCCCGATCGCTACCAGGTGGATGAAGATCATGGGTAAGATCCGGGACGTTGTTGTTCCGTTCGAGCCGGGTTTCGGTGATGGTGCAAGGCTAGGGGGGGAAGATGAGTAAGGGATGAGCAGGGTATGCGCGTCCCGTCCAGAGTGAGTCAAAGGTCTCACCGGCAGAAGAGGGGACTAGAGGCGAGACCTGCCGATCTCCGATCAACATCACCCAACCCGAGTTCCGGGATCGAACGGCTACGTATGCGTGCGTCATATAGAGGACGTCGTAACCATCCTACCCACCCCTGTGGAGACCATGAAGCGGGGCGATGAGATCGATCGAGTGATGCACTCGAGCGGTCTGGTCCTTGCGGCCGTATGAGGCAGCTACGTGGTTTCTCATGGATCCCTTATATCTCGTGTCGGGCCATATCTTGGACGTTGGATTAAGACCAGGCACTTTCCATCGTGACGGGGATCGCCCTCGGTCGCCGCTGTAAAGGACCAAGGCTATTGTCGCATCTGGCTTGGATGGTGTGTGATATCCCGGTAAGATCGATACCCCGTGTGTTTGAATGAGACTGGATTTTATTGTACAACAGAGAGCCGTACGTCCAAGTAAACACTCCATCATCCAGCTGAAAGAATGCGCTTATGCAAAGGTGACTTACGTAAGAGGGCTTTCTGTGCTGTCTTGCAGTCAGTCACAGCCAGGTGATCAGCACCTCCCGCAAGAAACCCAGAGTATGTACAATGATCTCGGTCAAGTCAAATTATTGGGAGCGCTTGTCGATGTGTATTCGCATGGCAAAGGGATTCGTTGAAACCCGTTGATATCGACCTGAACGAGGGCCCTATACGTTTGGTTGGAAAGCATAAACGAGCACTCTGCTGATGTCAAATGTAAATGATGTTCACTGGATCGTTGTCAGGACATCGCTCTGGTACGTCTCGTATTTGAGGTTCAAATGCTTCACGCTGCGTCGGATATACCAGCAGACTCCTCTGAACAGGATCACTGGTCCGATTGACCGTGTGACCCTATTGCCTCGTCCATTGAGGGTTTTCTTGACGGCAGTTTATTCGATATCACCGAAAGTAGGCTCTGCTGGATCATGTATCGCGAAGGCGATACGGATGTTCAGAATCTCTGACCTCAGCAGGATTGGATTTACCTTGCGTTTCTGACCGATGTAGGCAGAGCTTCGTCTTTTCCCCTCTGATCCTATGTACCTCACCCCTCAAGGCGGCTATAAAGCCCTACGTACTTGATTTGATAAGATAATCAGCCGTTTTGACGTCGAGTGACCTTACAGAGGTAAGAATTCAATGAATCCGGTGGCAAAATCGCGCGTCGCCTTTGCAGTGTCGGTCAATTAGTGATGAACACACTCGTTAATGCCGGCAATGCCAGTGATTAGGGGTTTCAATCATTTTCTTCTTGCTTAAGGAGAGGGATGTCTTCCGTTACAGGTTTATCAGAACCTCAAAGCAGACCCCATAGTTTGGATGGATCGACCTCGAATGGGTCGGACTCAAGTCTTACCAACTGACTGATCGTCGCGCCGCTCGATTTCAACATCTATGTACTAAGCGAGGATTGACAGCTGGACAACCCTCTTGCAATTTCCTACTTTTCGTTCGCTTTCCTGTCAATTCGCATGTTGCTGTACAGCGAATCGAGTAGGAAAGTCAGATGCCGATTAACCCAAGCGTCAAGGTGGTTCGGGGTATGTACAGAACAAAGGATATCGCCCTTATCTAGAACTGGATTTCATTAATCTTTGCAGAAGTTGACTAGGCGGAGCCAGTTCACTATGGATCTAAAGGACACCCAGAACGAGTCATGCAGAGGGTCTACCGGGATGGATGCTTCATGTTTGTGCGATAACGACTTCATCAGTGGACTGTATTGAACTCCACAACTACCCTCAATACAATCGCTCAATCCAAAAATGCGCTTACGGTAGAGTCTTTATATCACTGTCCTGATCGGGAGCTATCCCTAGACTGTACGGTTCTCGGTCCAGACTTGAGTTTCTCGACATCGGGGTCATTGGTATCGTTGACTAGCGAACGTGCAATCTCGGGGTCGTCATCCATATCTGGCTACCTCACTTTTGATGAGTTGGGTGTAGATATTCTGTGCCTGAAGGTGTATAGGCAGGATTGCGGATGAACGACCACACGGTCTTACCTTGAGTGGTGTTCCAGCACAATTCATCCGCCTTTATCAGTGGTATGACGAACCCGCGGGCCAGCTCTTCAATCGTGTACAGACTGTGCGTGAGAAGTAGCAGTGTATGCGGGAGCAGACGTTACTTCAATCGGATAGCGCACGGGTTCCTCCTCTGTGAGGCCGTTCCCACCCCCGATCTGCCCTTAGGTGCGGTTACCAAAAGCCAGCTCGAGTCCGACCATTGACGCATTGATCTGGGAATTCGTAAACGGAACGATAATACCGGTAACAGTGAGGATTGTGCACATATGACAAACCAAAGCTTCAAGGTCATGGTGGAGATCGACATCCAATTGGGGTGTAGTAGCGGCTGTGAGCAATCCATCAATACCCGCCATTTCTGCCTCTACCATGTACAGGGACCCAATACATGCGACATAGATTTGCTTCACCGCCCAAGTCGTCCTTATCAACCCTTCAGCCGAGAATATCGGCAGTGTCCTGGTCCCTGTCGATGTCCTCCTCAGCTCCGAGTGTATGACCAGTCTGTAGAACAGACTATCCCTCATCAGGTCGACTACCTGCGTCTCGCCAAAGTTCATGACTGAGAACGCTATCCAGTGATCACTCAGCTTGTCGAAGACTTATCGGCGGCGTCTTCGGGCGTCAAGGAACGCCACCACCTGGCGAGTGGTGTCCCTGAGATATGGGGGGAAGGTGGAAGTGGGGCTTACCTGGTCCGATCGTATGATTCCCTTCAACTCGATCCCATAGACCCTAACCCGTAACGCTCAAAGCCCTAACACCCAAAGTCGAGACGCCCAAACACCCTCGCACAACCCTTACCAAAAATGAATATTTCCCAAACTCAGTCGGTCTGCCTATACGCAAGAAAAGCCCGTCCTCCCCTCTTGTAAACCCTGCATGATCGTTCCGAGCCGCTTCAACGAGTGTCCCGTTCTATAGAACCTGACCAGGATTTCTCGAGAACGACGATCGAGTGGGTCGATCTGATCTCGATCCGAGTCTCCGAGCCCGATCCAGTAGCCTGGATCAAATGACGAAGTCTACCCAGGAGATGCTCGCCCTGGAAGGAGTGCCTGGAGTAGTATCTTTTACGACTCTGACCTGACGAGCGATAAAGCTCACGTCCAATCGGCGAGGAACCTCGATCCTTTCCATTCCCTCCAACAAGCCCATCGTACGGCTCCCACTGCCCCGTCCAGATACCCCCCATACGTCTGCTAGTACGATCGTAACGATGAAGTTTGAGTGAAGTGGTATCATCGAGGACGAACGGCTCTGCGGGTACGATTGGGAACCAGCGATAGGTCCATCCACCTCCACACCTCCGGCAGAGCTTGAAAGGGTGGGACGAAATACCGACGTGTTGGAATTCGTTGTATCTGGGCCAAGCATCTCGAACCGTCCTCGACAACTGTGCAAATCCCGATCGAGCGACAACCAGTACCATTGTCGTTGACCACCCCAAGTAAAACTCCCGATCGCCCGCCCCCCAGTGCTTCGCAGTTGAACACCCCCAAGAGGCACGCTGACTGATCAAGCCATGATCTCGAGAGTGAGCTCACCACTACCCTGGACTACGCGGTTGGCCGTCGGGGATGGATCGAGGGTGTTGGTCCTTGCTGATGATGAGTCTTGCCCCGTCATGAACGATTAGCGAGCGAGATGGGTCGAGGGGTCAAGGGTTCTTGCGTCATACAGATCGGTCTGATGGCTGGAGGTTTGGTTGGGTTCCTATATGCACATGGGGGAGGAAGACGATCAACGATCTCAAGTACCCATGGGGATCCACTCCTCGAGCCTTTGCTGTCTATCTCAACGGCACGGATAGGGCAGGAGGGAGGGGGGGGTGGTCTTCATCCATCCCGCCGTCGTCCATCAGGAAGTATCTGCTTGATCCCCGAAGCTTCCCCGTCCATCCAGACCGATCTCAATCCCGACCGATAGTCACATCGATCAGAACCCCGACCCATCCCTCCCTTCCAAATCAGACTCAAAACCGATGGAGCAGGAATCCCGAACTTACCTATTCCTCCTCCCCGCCCCTCCCTTTCTCGCTGAGACCGCTATCCCATTACCCCTGCCCGTTGTTCTTGACGGGCATTCCCAGTATCCCTTCGATTCTGTATCTCATGTCAGGAACCCATGTACCGGTGAGTAAAACAGGGGGGGAGATGGAGATGAAGAATCGGAGAATCGGAAGAAGAGGGTGTCGCTTCATCCAGTGTCAACAGAGAAAGAGCAGCTCGGCACGTCTGGGTAGATTGATACAATCCAGTCCTGGCATGGCTAAGAGGTGTGAATATTCGACTTGAACGACCTAGGGGGGGATGGAGGAGTCGAGATAAAAGCCGGAGTTGAGGAATTCGGGAGGGTGTTTGTGGGGTGATACTGATTACTGCGAAGAGCTGGGGGAAGGGTAAGGATGGTACTCGTAACCAGTTTGTACCAGCTATGTCGTGTAGATCGTGTGCTGCACTCGTGCTGAACTCGTGTACCGCATGAACTCGGCCATATCGCTTTCGAGCTGCGGTCGTGCTGCAGCTGTACAGTCCCGTGTTGTGCCGACTGAAGCCTCCTAAAAACGGCGAAGCCTTGAAAAAGGGGTGATACCTCCTCTGCGTTCGCTCGAGCACCCGGGTGCACCCGAGCGCATCTGGGTGCGGCTGCGTGTAGAGCACCTTGAGGTGTACCGCGGATCATACTCTACAATCCAAACTCCACAATAGACGTCTGACTAGACTCGATCGCACAGTATACCGCAAAAACTCACTCAGCCATCCGTATGCTGTACGCTGTATCGTACAGTTCAACCTCACGCCTCTTCACGAAGCATCGTAGTACGATCACAACGACCGATTCTCCGGACCCCTTCGGATCGTTGGCCTTACTCTTTTGTGCTGGTATGAACCTCTGTCTGATCATCGGGTTCCTGGATTTCACTGATGATTTCTCTTCTCTTGTATCCCTGTCGGACGTCCCAATCTTTACTCTAATCGATCCCTTTTCCTATGACGGCTAAGCGAACCAACTATCAGTAAGGTGACGACCGGCCAGAGACGCTCAAGCTCGATCAAACGATCTCATCAACGATCCGACGTCCTTCACCAAACCACAATATTCCCTGCTCAGCGAACCATGAACCACCACCGGTGATCGGAATAGATATGGTTCATCGTAAATGAAAGGGACGACGTCCAACCACATCCCACATCCTGATCAACGCAATCTCGGCTTGCTCTTCCACTCATTTGGGTGGGGACGATTCTATGTAAGCGTAGCAACGGCAGCAACCTGAACATCCCAGCCGGTGTATAAGTCAGGCACTTCACTCACAGAAGGCTCGCTCACCGCCAGCCAGCGAGGACTATACAACCAGGTCGAATGGACGGTAACCCCTAACCCTAACGATCTAGCTCGGGGTCTGAACCCACCGATTTGTTGGGTATCGTTCATTCCCAAGTAAGCTCAACTCGTTCAGTACGGAACGGGGTACAGTACACCAATCCTCCCTTGGCTCATTCAAAAGGAAACTCCTCATCCAGCTCGTTCACCACAGACACTTCTCTGGTCGACCAAAAAATATCCCCTCCCTCGCTGAATCGTCCCCAGTTCGACCCAAATTGAAGGGCTGGTTCACTCGGATCCAGGGGCTGCGATCGCACACTCATCCTCGTAGACGGCCTCGCCATCTCGAGTCGAGATCCTGCTCAGGGACTGAGTTGTGGGTCGTACGGGACTAGAATTGACGCTGCATCCTGATGTCGCGTTGAGACCCCGGATTGCTCGACTTTTCCTGACAGGCTATATGATCGGGACCCCAAAAACCATCGTTCAACGGGGCGTAGACGGTTTGGACATTCCTCCCCCTCGTTCCCATACCCTTTTCTCTACCCGGCGCTCCTCATTGATGGACGAGCTCGTCTCTACACTCCCGGTGGGTATGACCCAGGGTTCCAGGGCGGGGGACGATCGATGAGCTATTACCCGGTCGAAGTTTCATCGCCATATGTCCATTGTCGAGCTATTACCCGGTCGAAGCTTCATCGCCATATGTCCATCGTCTTACGTGCGGTCGGTAGGGCTTAGCCGGGTCATTGGAAGGTGTCCGAAGAGGCGTCATCGGATGGACCTACGAGGCCGTTCGTCCGACTGAACGATCGGCTTGGGTCATGGGACTGGGTGTTTGGTCGGTCAGGTCGCGCGAACGCAGATGGCTGAGCTGATGATCACGTTAGTGCTGAGCTTCGTTGGTTCGATGTTGATGTGGCACCACGCCATGGTCCTGTATGGTTGTAACTTGAAAGTATCAATGGGTATACGATGGGATTCCATCAGTCGAAACTCCTTTTCCCCTTCAGTTCAGTTGCCTGTGATCAAGCGTGTTGATCTGGATCTGCAGTCTGCCCGTCATTCCTCATTATGACGATATCCCACTTACCGAAATGATCGTCTAGTACGGACAACTGGGGACTCGTCCGCTGCATCGTCGCACGTATCACATGACGGCCGGGTTTGGGATAAAGGAGGTAGATAGCGCGAGTGGTCGAGCGGGACCTGCGTGATCTGATATATTCTATTCTTGCATGATCCCCTGCTTCATACAACAGTCACTGCTATCTCTCTACCCTCTGTGAGCAAAGTGATACCTACAGCCTTGTGCGTGACTCGAGAGGAATTTAGTTTGGCAGAGTGAAGGTAGTCAGTGCCGCTCCTCGCGTTAGGGATGATCGAGGTAGATAGCGCGAAGGATCAAGCGGGACCTGCGTCATCTGATATCCTCTGCTGTTGCACAAGCTTCTGCGTTCTGTGGAAGTGTTCCTGCCTTACTACCTTCGATTCCTTGTTCGAATAAAAACCCATTGCCTTACGACAGCAAACAAATCACCTTGTATTATTCTTGAGTGCGACTACACTGCGTGTAACGTCATGAATTAACCTTCCGGACACGGACGATGATGGCATCAGCATTATAGCACGAAACACGAGCAGGTTGCTTATGTCCTATTTGAAAATATAGAAACACGTTCTATGAAGCTGATATTCCTCTACACAGGTGTGTGAGGCTGAAGGGAAAAGAGATCTGAAGAAACGATGGTGGACAATCTCCCTAAGCTGCAAACATTATAACGTATTGTTGTCGTCTGAGATCATCAAATGGCGACCTGCCCGAGCGGTCTAAGGGGAGTGATTAGAACACATCTAATATATCACTTATGCATTGCATGCGTTGGTTCAAATCCAGCGGTCGTCGGATCTTTTTGTCCTCTTTTCTCGAATATGCGAAGAGGGGTGTCACGCGGATGAACAGCCTATGACTCGGTGACTATGCTGTGACGATTCGTTTTGTTTCCGCCGCACACCGCGGTTTGTTGCAGCTCGAGGCGTCCAACCAGGGAATCTGGCCACACAACGGTGGATGTGTGCAAATAACCCGCGAGATGCTAGGCGGAGAGCCTTTCGATATGTATTGACCTACTTGGCTACCAGGGGTCTGGTTGCACGCTACTGAAGCTCCGTTCGTAATTCTTCCCCCGTTGGTGATCGACTAGAGGTTCAAGTGAAGAATTCCGAGGTTCGTCGTGTCAGCTTGAGGTGTCAGTGACAGATGGCCCGACTAGAATTGTGTTAGTCGTGATCCTTTAGGTATGAGCCAGGGTTTAGAAAGGTGACTCTCTGATGTCTGTAACGAAACCCGGCAGTCGATACTCGATCGAACGGAGAATCGAGCGATTGTGGTGAGCACTGACGTACAGCCCAGGGAACAGGAGAAAGATATTGAATCGATGCGAGGTGTTAGACCCTGATCAACGAGGGAGGACATGATGGCTCAACTGGCTGCGATTGTACAACGGGTGGTTACCCAAAATCTTCACCTACCTCGAATGGGAAGCAGGCGATCACTGACTAACGCAAAATACGGTGCTAGGAATTTGGCTATCCTTCGCTGTTGATAGGTATCTCAGAACATCATTTCCAGCTGTCCATCCACATCTTCCCACCATCCGGGGTCGATTTAGCTCTGACGCTTTTTCCCTATCAGAACGGTCAAGTGGTCGTGATAATGAGGAGGAGGCAGGATCAACCTAGCAAACGACGGACTTACATCTGGGATTTGGGCAACGTAACAAACAGCCTGGAGGCGTGATAATCATAGTTTTTATTCTAAGAATAGGTGGCGACAACCCGGGTCAGTCTACCCCAGTAGCCCTGCTCTTCCTTTTCGGGGGAACCTAACTACTGTGCGGCTTACGAAGGTCAATCGACAAGTGGGGTCGAGACTCGAAGTCGTCTACTGAGTGCAATCGTAGTGGCGCGTCGTATCTGATCTGCTGCTCCTCCACCCGGGTGACTGAATCGGAGAAAGATCAACAATATGCGACGCTATGACTTCGTACCCATTCGATGAGTAAACGACTCATAGTCCTGTTAGAAGTCAGGGCCAGCAGGATTGTAACCCGTCAAAAACGTTTTCCCGCATCCTGGCTCGTACGGCCTTCATTTCCTGACTGCCGGCGGTCAGCAGGCGAATCGACTCGACTGGATGACTTGAACTACTAGTCATTAGCCTCTATACAAGTACCATAGACCTCACAAGTATGATCGTGCTAATATCGACGGCTTATGACTAGACATACATCGCTACATTAGTAAACAAGTCTGAAATTGGGAGTCATAACTGTCAACCCGGTATATACTTCTGGATGTTGAATCAGGGTCGGACATGGGTATACGAACGTAACAAGTTCCCTCAGCATCGTTCTTGAAGTTCTTCCATAGTCAGAGAGGCAGCCCCTAATCCCTGGACCTGATCCCCCTGACTTCATCCCCGCCAGAAAAGGAAGTACAGATTTCCCTCCACCCGAATCCATAAACCCTAACCCATGAATCCCAAAGCCCTAACGCATGGCGCTCTCCTGCAGCTCATTCGGTCCGAAGGTCATGAATGCGTATCTATTCCGTGTCCGGCTGGGAGCGGTGGCAGTGTTCCCTTTTACGCTGGTTGAGAGTGTAACTAACGCATGATGAAGCTATCACGCGATCCCTTCTGCTGGCGGAGCGGTCTGAGTGTATCTAAATCTACTGTAGCAGCATGATCTAGCAATACCACGGTCTAAAATCGATCCATCTCGACGAAACTTCGAGCCACTCGGTCAGTCCGATCGAGGGTGAGGACTATGAGGATCGCCAAGATAATCCAACACACTGTTCTGATGGCCCCTTTGGTCCATTACTCTAGCATGCCATCTGAAACGATTGTCGACCAGGCAGGGCTTTCGACCATCGTATTATATAGCCTTAGCACCGTAGACACTGCCTCTTACATCGAGGCGCAAGAAATAGGACAGTTCTCGGGCAACATCAACATGTCAGTACACTCGGGTATAGCAATCGCCACCACGTGTTCAGTGGTACAGCCTGATACCATCATCAGCACGACCGCTGAGCGATCGATTGGCGGCCGCCTCCTTTCCCACCTGACACTTCATCTTGTCCTTCCTTCTTGTCCTATACGTCTTGATGCTATTCCTCGCAGCGTATTGCTATACAGGTACTCGACATTGAGCATGAGGCATAATCCAAGTGGATTTTCGGCATTCCCTGCAGCTCCCCTCCAACTCTGGATTTATCATGCGGTCATTCTCTAGGCTAATCTCCACGATCGATGTCGTTGCTTGGAAGTTGAGACATTGCTCGAATGTGTCATCAATATCGAGCCAAGCTGCGCTCAAGTGGAATCTTCAAGCACTGTCTGAGTCTCGATGATCGTCTCGCGCGCCGATGCCAGTCACAACGCTGTTAAACACAAGCTCAACCATAGCGCTGCTGAACCCTCTGCTGAACTCCATCGCCAGTCGGACCAACTGGCCCTTTGTCAGTCCGTTGCAGTCGGAGTTTCAAAATCGATCATAATCATCTTGTCTTGACATCAACAGTACTGACCACCACATTCCGCTCGGACGGTGCACAGTTGGGACGCGGCTGGGGATGCTGCTCTGCTCTGATGATATCTGGCAGACCACGGTCGCAGTCGAATTGTATCTTACGTATGAATGCATTCCATAGCTTGTTTATTCCGTACAAGATCGAACTTGGCGCTTACAAGGGGAATGAGTGATAATGACTTGCGAATCTACCAACCGCTCTTCCGCTGTCTTGCCTTCTGGATCTTCTCGTTCGACCCCGCTGTTTTTCTTTCTTGGTTTGCCAGCGTCGCCTCTGGGTCAAGAACGGATCTCATCATTGAACTCTTCTCCCTGGATTTCTCCAGAGGATGCGGTCATGGCTTGTTGATGCAGTTTCAGAGGCAACGAGACGCTCGCTTGACCAAGCTCTTTCTCTCCGTTCGTGGCTGCCGTTGATCGAGCATAGATGGTCTGATCACAGGCGATATCTTCTCGCACCAAGTACGCTGACCCGGAAATTCCTTGTCACCAGGCAAAAGGTATCGTCGGCACTCGACGTCCGGGTCCGTCTCGACCGTAGGTGCATGAGGCTGATCTACCGGTGGCCTCGATTTCCTTGTTCGGGCGGAATGCGATATCATCAAGCCTTCGAAGAAAGAGACCCCTCCTTGAACGGCCGGAGCTACTCGCCCTTGGGCTGAGCACCGTCCAAATCCGGTCGCTTCGTACTCTCCCCCCTATTCTGCATCGCTCAACTCGCGTCAGTCTACCAAGCGAAAGTCACACCTCCAAGTTCGCCTCAGTCGACGGAATCACACTAGCCACCTCCTTACTACTCCCCGTCCCGGCGCATAGGCATCATACCTGACCACATCCGACTTGCAACAGTATCGAACGATCTCTCCCGACCGTGTTGCCAAAGTTCATGATCGGATTTCAGCCCCCCATCTCACCGTCCAGGGTTTAGGACCGGACTTTTCCCGAGTGGTACAAAGACGGGGTTCATCTGTCGTCTTGCAGGATGCTGTGACGCGGACGTCTCATCCGATCTGTCGAATCTGCTTGACTATGGGCGATCGGTAATCTGACGTCAAGTCGTAGCATGAAATCTCTTGTCCAGGAACCCAACGAGCTGTATCAACGATAACGACGACCTCACCCATCTCATCCCCCTCGAAAGTGTTCCCTGAAGGTGTACGCTTAGCAGCTTTGCCACGTCCGACGCAACATCCCATTCAACTCTTCGGTCAACTCGCGATCACGAACCCAAGTCACAGTCTAGCCGAAGTCCCTGTCCCGCCACGTACCGCACTAAAAGCTCATGAAAAGACCAGCCGTACCAAGCAGGCGAAAGTCGTTCATCCCTCGTGTGGGCGTATCCACCTTGTCGAGTGTCGTTCCGAGAGTCGGAAGAGGTTCCTCACGATGACCTATGGGGCATCTCAACCTCGTCTCATCCGAACCGAACCGAACTTTCCCATCCGATCCTCACACTCATTTTCAACCTCATCCATCTCCCCATCTCGTCCATTCAAGATCCAATTCCAACACCTCCACACCCTCATCCAACGACGGACGACCTAGTGGCAATCCGCTCTCGTCTAGGGTTTGACGCTCGGATTTTATAGGAATGATTCCCCTCTTCCCGAACCCATAAACCCTGACCCTTAACACCCGAACCCATAAACCCTGACCCTTAACACCCGAACCCATAAACCCTAACCCTTAACGCCCAAAGCCTTAACGCCCGAACCCATAAATCCCAAAGCCATAACTGCCAAAACCCTAACGCCTGATCCCCAAAACCCTAACCCGGACTTGATCGTCCTCTCCCTTCCCTTCTCCTCCGTCTCACTCGCAATCTCAGTCGCACTCGCAGTCCCAGTCCTAGTCCCAATCACAATCTCAGTCGCAATCCCAGTCCCAATCTCAATCGCAATCCCAGTCCCAACCTCATCCAGTCCAACACAACCTTGTTCCAACTCACAGACCGGCCGATCCTTTCCTCATCCCGTCCCGTCCCATCCCATCCCAAGGCAACCCAACCCAACCCAACCCAACGCGACTAAAATCCAAACCCCAACCCATCCACCGCACGATCTCGAAGCGCATCAAAGCGTCAAAGCGTATATCTAGCCTTATGTCCGTACCCGCCAGCCCGAGCGATCGGAGCCCGAGCGCGAGGGGGTGAGATAGGTAGGTGGTGAGATAGGAGGAGTGGGGTAGGGCTAGGGTCGGTGGTGGGAGGAGGCGAGGAATGGGGAGGTACAGATTCTTCCCCTTACAAAAAGCTCGGCTGGGGTGGGGCGGAGGGTTTTCGTGGGTCGTTCGAGGTCGGTCGTGGGTCGTTCGTGGGTTGGTCGTGGGTCGTTGGTGGGTCGTTCGTGGTGGGTGGTGAGATGTGAGATATATCATGTGTGGGTTGTCGGTTGGTGGTTTGCGGTGTACGAGGTTGTCGGTTTGCGGTTGTCGGTTGTCGGTTGGCAGTTTGCGGTTTGCGGTTGTCGGTTCGACGCTCGACGTGCGATCTCTTTCGCTCGAGAGCACCCAGTGAGCCTGGACCTGTGGTGGTCGTCGGAGTAGAAGTGGTTGTCGCTTCGGGAGTAGAGTGAGAGGTGAGGGTAGAAGTGAAAGTGGAAGTGGAAGTGGAAGTAGACGTGAAACGAGAAGTAGAAGTCGAACCATGCCCAATCGCAATCCCCGGCCCGTCCGAGAGTAAAGACTGACCGTCGTGCACCTCAGGAAAGTCCTTCCATCCATCCATCCATGCATCCATCCATCCATGCATGCATGCATCAAGTAAAACCCATCCATTCCCATCCCCTTGTCAAAAGAGCTCCATAAGTCCAACCCGAAGCAGAGCCATCGTAATCGAGATCGAGAATCTGAGATAAAGGCGTTCATAGCGACGTCCTTCCGGCCAGGGGACTGATCTCCAAGTCAATAAGGTTGCGGCTGGGGTCCGACCCTGTATGAACGTTTTCAGTGGAACGTTGGGTATAGGTGTTCGGGGTTTTGATTCGCGGCTAGGGCACGTACGTTCTCTGAGATCAGTATCGAGCGAAATCACTAGAGGTATTGCGGATCTCCCCCCCCCCCGTGTCAAGCCTACACGAGGTTCGCTCTAGATAACATAGCGAGGGTGATCTGTTTTTCATCGTCCCGTCGAGGCTCGTCCGTGAACCTATGGATTTGTCCGTGCATGACGAGACGACCTGGGGGAGATCGGGTATGGTACTCCCCCTCCTCGAGAAGTGAAAAGAGCGGGAAGGGTGAGGAGTGACGCTGGGGTGGTTGCCCAGGTGTGTCGTCCTGTCGGACAGCTGGTTTTGGGTGGAAGTGGCGGGGGTGGATGTGCTGCTTGGTGTCAACGTAGGTCGGTCGAGGTGGAAGATGATGGTTCTGATCGGGTGAGGATCGACGATCCGCGGTTCACCCACGAGCCCGTGCTAAGCTCGAGCAACGCCCGTGCTGCATTCGAGCTAGCTCGTGTCGCCCCCTTTGGCCCCCACTCAATGGTCAGTCGTGTTGCGCTTGTGCTCCCCCGTGCAGCGACCGTGACGCTTCACGTGGCATTGAGAACGCTGACATGGGAGGGGACATGCTCATATCCTTATGTCCGCTGGCTGCGTACCAGGTTCATCGACCTGTGACCACGTCGAAGCGGTGCACAACGAGATCATGTTCTCTCATAACAACGCGACCTCCCTTCCTTGTTCTCACCATCCCATCCTCCTGGGTCGAACCCTACCCAACAGCGCAGCCCGAGTGGACCATAGGTCCCTATCCTTTCTCCCAATCGAACGAATCGGATCGAATTGAAGCGGATCGGATCGATCAGATCCAAGTCAACCGACTGAACCAAGAATCAACGCCCCGCAAGTCCATATCCCCATCCAGCCCTGCACCCAGCCCATCAACCGGTCCAGAATTCAACACCCTGGGGCTCGATAAAGCACGATCCCCCAGCCTCCGCATTATCAAGGGCTTTCGTCATCGCCATCCGCGTTATCCCCATCCGAAGACGATAGTGAGTGATCAATCCATGGCTATTAGGGAAACGTCGATGGACTGGCCGAGCGATGACGAATCGGGCTTACATTCGAGGCTTGGGCGTGAGGGTGTGACCCTCCAGCAGGACTGGATTGGACTGATGAGTGTCGAGCAGATTTGAGCTTGAAGCTGAAGGGACTGGATGTGGGACGTCGGATATCGAATATCGAATATCGGATCGTACCCATCAAATCGTGTTAAACCGTACCCAACCGAATCATCAGGCAACCTATCCCTCGTTCCACTCTCCGCCTTGTCACCCAGTCCAAACCCAGTCGCCTAGTCCAAACCCAGTCCAAACCCAGTCACCCAGTCCAAACCCCCAAGTCGGGCAAGTCGGGCAAGTCAGATGGACCAACCCGTCAATCCAGAGCTGTTAGGATCGGGGACGACCTGGATCGACATGGGGAGGTGGATAGGATCGTGGATGTTGGAAGAGAAGGGAAGGGAAGAGAAGAGACGAGAAGCGAAGAGAAGAGAAGAGAAGAGCGGGAGGGCGGGCTGGGATGGGAAATCGACCGGATCCAGTGAAAGGGGGGTCGTGCCGAACGGTCTAGGGCTCAAATATCCTGGTTCATAGACTATGATCTATGGGGGACTGTGACTGTGCTTGACGCTTCGTTCGACGTCCTAGCACTTTCAACGTTTTGGCCCAACGTCCAAACGCCCCAATACACAGACGCCCTACCACATAACGTTATTCCTGGTCATCGAAGGGCAACAAGGACGGTTAGGCCGTCGGTCGGGTATCGCTCATACCACTTGCACGATCGCCAACCACTTCGATGACCTCGAACGACTCGGGTTGCTCGAGACACTCCGATCGCTCAAACATATGGATCGTTCAGAAATATCGGCCAACCGAATCAGTCCTGTCCCCCTCTGGCTTACCCTTAACGCCCTAACACTCCAAACGCCTTAACACCTAACGTCCCTCCTCTTCATCAAACAACGTAAGGACTTGGGTTGGGTCATAACGCTTCGACCACGACGTCTTCGAAATATCGGACCATGTCGGAAACTCGGACCCGAAATATAATACTGACGGGCTGAGGAACTCGACCCTGTTCCCCTTTCGATCAATCCGGAACGCCCTAACCCATAACTCTGAACCCATAACGCCCTGACGCCCTGACACTCTAACCCATAACTCTCCAGCCTTGACGACCTAATTGACAACGCCCTAGCCCATAACACCTAACGCTCCGGCCGATCACGATCAAACCGATCAAACCTCATCCACTTCGACTTTGACTTCTGACTTGAAGAGGCTCGGTTCTATGACCACTCGAACCACTCGACCCTTACACGCCGATTATACGGATCAACATCGATCAATTTGGAAACCTCATCTCTTTCGACCCGGAGCGCAAATCTTACCCTTTTCGGGGTGGGGATCGGATTTGGACTAGTCACCCCGTGCCCGTTCTCGTTCTCGATATTCGTAGGGATCGATCACAAATCCGGGTGTGAGTCGGATCAATAGCACTGACAATCGTCTGATACGTTATACCATCGCAGACCCGGGTAGTTAGGTACGTCCCACACCCAGTCCTTCTTCCTTGATCTCGTAGAACGGTGTGGGGTGGGCTTGATCGATGTGTACGATCTTTAATGCCAATATTATCTTGTTCGATCGATACCGTCCCAGTCATGATCATTCCCGCTCGACTGTAACACCTTGATGTAGCTGGTAGTAATGCTCATGGTCATCCCCTCCATCCCCTCTCTGCTGGTGATGCACGACCCTCCCAGATAGCCCCCAATCGATCCCTCATCCAAGTGCGATAGGTCTTTTTACACGTCACACGTCACGGCATGAGCTTATCAACCAATCCTGGTCCAGTCCATCGCCTCGATCATCCCAGATCATGTCAATCGATGCTGCACTCGATCTTCTCGAATTTCTTAGGTTTCTCAACTTTAGATCGGTTGGACTGATGCGATCCTGCATTGATTGAGTGGTATTGAACTTGGTTAGACGGTTTAGGATTTGGCGGGAAGAACGAATTGGAACGAATCGGAACGAATTAGAACGACCTAGAACGGACCAGAACGAAGTAAAACGGATCAACATGGACCCCATCTCATCCTCCTCATCCTCTTCTTCCTCATCATCATCATCCTCCACCTCGGACCCACCCCTCTCCGCCCTCTTCCCACCCCTAACCACCCCGCACACCCATCCTCGCAATCCCATCACCGACACGGAGGAAATCAATCAACAACGGACACCGTACACGACCCACCGTTGCGTCTCCTTCTGCTCCCAATCCAGTTCGAGGAGGGGGGCGGGGTGGGACCCCGTTTGTCGGGCTGTCTGTTGGGTCGTCGATAAGGATGGTTCCGAACCGGCTAAGAATGCTAGGCAAGGAAAGGCTAGGCCACGATCGGGGGAAGAGACTGGGACAGGGGCTGGGATGATGGATGAGTTCCAACGGGCGGTGGGGGGATGGATGAGAACGAGGTCTTTGGGGTTCTTCAAGGGGACGTTGGGGGAGATGGTTGAGATTCAGAGGGAAGGGCAGGCGGAGATGGCTGAGGCTGAGATGGGGGAGGAGGAGGTCGGGGTTGGGTATGCGATGAGCGGCGGGGTGGGGGATGTTTGGGTGATGAGCCGGGGACGGGGGTGTGCGCTTGAGGAGGAGGAACGTTCGGGACATGCAGGACCTGGGGAGGAAGAGGGGATACGGGGGACACTGGAGGAGATGCCACGGACGACCTCACTGGCAGAGCGGAGGTTCATCAACCTGATCCGATCGGAGGAATCGAGATTACAACGCCATCAATCTCAACGCGAAGAAGCCCGCTCGTTCGCCCGTTCGGACCCTCGAGTGTTCAACTATCTGTACGAATCGTTACCCTCGGGCGGTTCACACCTGCTCATCCCGTTGACCTCGGTGTTCGTCACTCCCCTTCACGCACTGCATCATCGAGCGAGCATGATCTTCAGCCCCGTCACCCGGCTCGCTCAAGCGTACGCGGCGAGTTTCCGAGATGCGGGGGATGGGACGGGGAAGAGCATGCAGGTCAAGGGGGTGGAGAGGATCGTGGATCAGGTGACTAGCGGGCGGGTGCTCGAGTTTGGGGGCAAGTTTCTGAACAGGGTGGGGAGCGTTTGGGGAGGATGGTTGGGGTTGAACTCGGGTTCGGAGGGGAAGGGCGGGAGGCGGGATGAGTGAGGCTGCCAGGGGGCGTTGTATAGAGTGCCGTCGTAGTGACCCGGTTGTACGCATCACGTGATCCCGTTCGACTATCGACCTCCATGCCCAAACCGCTCATACCCCAGCGACTCCACATCGTCTCTTCCCCTCGACGTCGTCTTGAACCACTCGCTGAACCCCTTCGCCCCCTCGCTCGCCCCGCTGGCCCTCTCCCTCACCTGCGCATGTGTCAGATTCCCAATCGGGTCCAGACTCTCGTCCCCCAGCGGGACGTACGCTCGTTCGGTGTAGGTGTACCGGAAGGACGACTCGGACTGGGGTTCCGGTTCGTCAAGGTGGGCGTGAGGTTGGTTCGCGGTGAACGAGGTGGCGTGGGAGTATGAGTGGTAGGGGATTCGTCGAGGTGACGGGGCAGATGACGAGCCGGTGAGCGTCTCCTCGAACGATTCTCGATCGGTCGTTTCCCCCATCCAACCTTCCCTATAACTCTCCTCCCCGGTCAGATCCCCTTCCACTTCCCCATCTTCGAGCCCAACACTCAAGCTCAGGGAAGAATCTAACCACCGATCGAGGTCTTTCCAATCGGACGCTCCTCCCTCTTCCTCTTGCTCTCGTTCTTGCTCCTTATGCTCGTGAAGCTGCGTGTTTGGCGATAACGGGTCGACAAAGGGGTACGATACTAGGTCAGAAGGATGGCTGATTGGTTGCAAGGTGGAATCGTCATTACACTCTCCTTCCCTCATCCGTTCCTGATCCGAATCATCACTCCCCTCCCCCTCCTCCTCCTCTGTACTCTCCCTCCGCAGCCTCAACCCGCTCAGCCCGCTCAGCCCGGTTCGTCGACTCACCCCCCCCATCTCCCTTCGTACTCGAACGCTTCGGGTTCGAACACGGGACATGGAGGGGGGATGGACGATCAGGGATGAGGAGGTGGATGATGCCGATGACCCGGATGATGGCAATGACTTCGACGACCCCGACTCCGACGACTCCGATAACGACGACCCCAACAATGACGACAAAAACCTACTTCTACTTCGGGAGACGAACGGACTTCCCGCCCATCTCAACCTCGATCCTCCTCCCCTGTTCCGACGATCCACCTCCTCCCGAACCCTACGATTTTCTGGAGCTACGTCCACAAGCCGCTGGGAAGACCGAATCGAACGTCCTTGATTTCCCATCCTTATGGGAGCCTGAGGATCCCTCTGCCTCCTTCCCCCCCTTTCCCTCCCTTCCCTCCTAGGACCAAGCCCAGCCCGAACACCCCACCTCACACCCGGCCCTCGGTAGTGGTAGTACTGGTAGTAATGGTAGTGCGGGTGATCCTTAGGTAAAACCCCAAAGAACAGGTTTCGGCGCGGTATGGTGAGGGTGGCTGTGCTGCTGGTGGTGGGTGCGAGAGGAGGATGTTTGGGAGCGGGTGTCGGGGTTGGGTGGTCCGGCTGGGTTTCGATTGAGCTCGAGGTTGGGGTGGAGGATGAGGTGGAGAATGGAGATGCAGATGGGGATGGGGAGGAAGACATCATCGAATCCCCGAACCTCTTGCGGTCAGGTTTATCGCTCATTCAGAAGGATCAACGCACTTGAACATTGAACATCGAACATCGCACTGGGACTTCAAATCCCTCCTTCCCCTCTCCCCCTCTCCTCCAACCCTGAGCCCGCGCCCGGGCTTGACCCCGTGATGAACCCACGTTTCACGTTTCAGATCACGCGCTTTTACTTGGCCCGGGCATTCGGGCTGGTTCGCTGGTTCGCTGGATCGCTGGATCTCAAGTCTTTTGTTCGTCCGGGCTCATCATTGTGACGAGTTTTTGATTTGTGAGCGTCCTGCGGGAAGTGATTTAAAACGCTTAGAACGCTGGAACTCTGGAAAGGAGGCGGACGATGGACCATCGTTCCTATTCTTCTCACCCTGCACGACCACGGGATACTCGAGGACCATCAGTGGGACTTCTGGACCAAAGGGGGTTTGGGTCATCGATTTTGTCCAATCACAACCACAACAACATCAACAACGAGATCAAGAACGGGAACGTGCATGACGACGGACCAGGGAGAAATCAGGCCATGCATCGGGGCGAGATACAACAGAGAGGAATTCAGCCGGGTAGACAAGGCGGGACGGGGTCGTCAGGTCAGTCTCCCCTCCGATTCTTCCGGGACTGGGAACTGGGAACTGATGACGTTCAAACGAACGGACAGGACCCATCCGAGCGTCCATCTCGTCTTCCCTAAAGGACTTGGACTTGAGCTTGGACCAGGAGTCGGAACCGAGGACACCCACTCGGGGACCTGGGAGGCTGGATGGGTTGGGGTTACCACGTCTCCCTGATCTAGGTCGGATCAAGCCTAGGTCCGGGGTCGGGGTTCGACCGCCAGTATCGGCACAGGCCGCAGTACCAGCCCAGTCTCGACAATGTCAGCAGCAGCAACAGATCCACACTCGACGCCAGACCACACTCCCACCCACTATCCAACCTCGTCAACTCCCTCTCCCTCAGATCACAGAGGACGAAGAGAGCGCTCGTCGTTCACCTATCTTCTTCAAGTTCGACGAGGATGATTTCGATTACGAACATCATGGTCGACCGGCACATTCCACACCCAGTTATCCACCCCGGTCCCATGCTTCTTCCGTACCGGTCGATCGGATCGTGGAGGTAGCTATGGACGGGAAGAAAACGATGGCGGGTTCGGGTACCGGGTCTGTACCCACTATGGGCAGCTTGTTTCAGGATGAGAACCGATCCCTGACCATCGAATTCCTAAGTGAATCAGTTTCTTTCCACCTCCATTGATCCATTTCTGACTCGCTGCTACACAGCGGAGAACGACGAGTACGAGCAGAGGTTGGAAGGCTGGGTCTTGTCGGCTTTCAACGAGCAAGGTATCCGAGTCCCTCCCAAGGCCAACTGGCTCACCGAGGCGTCCACCGTGAGTCCATCTCGCCTTCCGATTCACGCACTCGCTAATCACATTCAAGCACAGGTGTATAACAACCGGATCAAGAAGAACTCCTACACCCTGGTTCAGGGGAAGAAACAATGCCATCACTGTCGACGGATCGATTGGAACACTAGACGGAAATACCCCTGGGTTCAATGTCTTCGACCGGACCATTCGGATCATTCCACCACCGCTTCCAGGTGCACGCAGTGCTTGCTTCATGGCAGATCTTGTGTCTTTGATGATGACGCCGAGGAGGAGGAGAAAGAGGAGGCGGTGGTGGCGGCAACGGGACCTACTGTCAAGACCCAACAGATCATCATCGAGCAGCTCCAGGCGAACGCGGTGGAGATGAACCGCAAGATGGGGGAGATGGATGAACAGATGAAGAGGATGGACGAGAGGTTGAAAAAGGTCGTGACTGTTCTGCAGAGGTCTAGCTGAGATTGAGGGAAATCGGATCGGGTTTGGATGGTATCTAAGGATTCGTTTGCGAAATGTTACGGGAATATGCGATTGTCTCTCGAATCTGATTGAGTGTTCGGTAGCCCTTGGTTTTGGTTCATAGCCCGGTTGTTAGTAGATGGGGTAAGTGGGATTCACCGCGCGACATGTCCAGGGAGAAATCCCCTAAGGACAACAGCAGAATAGCAGAGAACAAGTATGAGAGTATCCGTACCAACAGCTTGATTCATCGTAGAATTATACATGTCCATCATAGGTATTTGGATACATCCAAAAGCTAGGGGGGTTTCTTGACTTACGAGGACATGCTGGTCTGCTGATCGTCGGTTCACCCAAAGAGACGCGCGATTTGAATCGCGGGAGAAGGGGAAGGAAGAGAGGGACAAGGAGGAGAAGTAGAGGAACTTGGAAAGGGTTACCGCAGAAGGGAAGGGAAGGGGATCGGCTTCACGCAAAGATCCGGCTGTAGTACAAGGGCACGACCTACTAACCGTCTTTCCCCCAGATCCGCCTGCTCGATTGGACTCTCATTACGCGGTCTCTCGAATTTCCTTCTTGTTCCCAGGTTCTTCCTGATTAGGTTCATTTCGTGTGTTGTCGCATGATCAGGAGTTGTCTAACGATCAGGAAAGGATAGAGAGCGTAGCCCTGCGTTGACATCAAGATAATCCGCACCGCGAGCTCACCGATGTCCCGCAAAGACTGCGCCGAGTCGGTAGCCGGGTTCAGCCAGTCTCTAATTACGATCCACTATCCTACGATGACTTGCCCTGACGAGAGGTCTGACGGATGGATGATCCTGATGGGCCAGAAGACGATCCTTTCGAGAAGACCGGCTGAAAAGCTCGTCTCGGTAATCTCAACCCGCCTTAGATCGATGTACTTCTCAAGGTCATGAAAAGACCCATCATTCCAGGTCGGACGACGGCGAATCCCAACCCAAGGCCGAGGTGGAGTTTGATTCATCCCGTTTCTCACTGAAAACCGATACGAAGGAGATCTTCTGACACAGGCACAGCGACCCAGATGACCCTTTCCTGCTCCTCCCACACTCCTGCTCACCTGGCTCGTGATCGATTGATGGAGAGGCTGGTCGTGAAACCCCAGAACGGGAAACTGATAACACCTTCGTCTTTCACGAATGCGTCCTGGTCTTGCTCAAAGACAGCCAATTACCGGAGATAGCTCGAGATAGTTCATTGACGCGAACATATCGTCCGTCCCAGATCTCATGAGATGGATCCGTACCGCTATGCCCAATTCCCAATCTCGTCGGGAGAGACGAAGGATATTCTCAAGTCCGAAAAACCCCATTCGAGCGCCGTACTGATGCATCGTTTCGAATCGAGCCTGGCTGATCACCCCAGTTCGCGCGATCTGTATACCAAGTCAAGATGAGTGGTCCCTCTTCGTTGATTGATAGAGGATTACGACAGAGATTTCGTCCCCTGCCGAATTATCCCGGATGTCTGCAAATGAGGGCGTGTAATGGGGCGAGGGATCGAATGAGCTTTTCAAACTTGGTCGTACTGCTGTAACGAGAATACCCACATTCAAAGTCAACCCTAATCGACCCCAGCCTTCCTCCCCTGATTCATACAGACTCGAGATCCCCAGATCACCGTGATCCGTTCCATACGTTCATATCATCCAGGAAAAAGCTCATGAGATCAACACCCTTGTAATCCACCCGATCCAGGCTGATCTTGATCACCATTCTGCCCAGTCCTAAAAGTTCCATCCCAATCCAGATCAGCCCGATGAATTCTACGAGCTCAAGATCGCGAGGCTACCTTCATGCTCTTCCTCGAAGTTGTCAGATTCTTCAAGCGCTCCATCTTGATCCGGCAAGGAGGAACGAGAAACCCTCGATGAGTGTTGTCCGGCTGTACGGTTTCCCGTATGAGCTGTCATCGTCCTTCAAAGTTTGATCATTTCTCAATTCCGACCCGTCCACAGTCTCAACATCAATCCCAATGGCAAGGCTGACGCTGAGGCAGCTCCTCATCCTCCCGAATCTCGACTATTGCCAATCGATATGGCCCGCTTGATCGCCAGCAACCGTTAGAACGAGATCGCGGGGAAAGAGATGACGGTTGAAACGGGGACCGGAGGATCGGGAACGCGAACGGGGAAGGGCTCAATGATCCTTTCATGGCTGGTCATTCTCCGTCAGGTATTTCGAAGAGGGAGTTGTAGAGCGAGTCGGGGAGGAAGTCGAAGAACGGGTCGTAGAGGAAGCTTCAGTGGGAGTCGAAGTGGGAGTGGAGGAAGTCGAAGTGGGGGTCGAAGTGCCAGACGAAGTACAAGTCGATGAGGAATCCCAAGAGAAAGTCGAAAAAGAAAGTCGAAGAGGGAGTCGCAGAGCAAGTCGAAGAGCGAGTCGAGGAGCAATTCGAAGAGGAGGGAAAGTATTGTAAAGTCGAAGAGGAGGAAGAGTATCGAGAAGTCGAACAGTATTGCGATCATGTGGATCATTGAAGTATTGTGATGCCGAAGAGGATGAACAGATAGAAGTACCGGGAGGAGTCCGACCCGATGGCCGAGGCTGAGGATAGGCTGGTGACTGGAAGATAGAGTGCGTTGAATGATACGACGTTGGGCGATATGGATGTGGGTTTGCGGTTTGTGATGACGTTGCCTTGCGATTTTAGTTTACGGTGTGCGTCTGTGATTGCGGTTTCGATTTCCGGTTCCGTAAACGGTCTAGGGTCTAGTCTATGACTGCCTTTTGCGGTTTTTGGCTGCGATTGTGGCAAAGTTGAAGGTGGGAGATGAGAGTAGAACCGATGAAGATCGCTAAATTGAGAGTGACCTCGAGTCGGACTCCCGCTCCAGCTCGAACTCGAACTTGAACTCGAACTCGAACTCGAACTCGAAGTCGAACGCTTGATGCAAAGCTTGACGTACAGCTTGAGCATGAACTTGAGCTTGTTGAGCTTGAGCTAGAGGAAGTTCCGCAGAAGACGTCCGTCCGTTCCGATCGTACTGCCAGGATTGGTTATGCTTCGAATGTGATCGTTTCGTCATTACCATCATCGCTCTTATCATCATCGTGATTGTCGGCTTGTGATCAAGTGGGATTGATAGCCAGAGCGGGTGCAGCAGCAAGCCCCACCATGACCTACCGATTCATGATCGTCCCCAACTTCGTCGAGTTCGCCCAATACACCCCGGAGACGAGTGCAAGAGCCGTACATCTGTTCAAGTCCGGTATTGACGACGAGGATGAGAACGTCGTTCCAGGCCCAGGTAAACCGTGGTCTGTAGTGAATCATGTGACGGATTCCATCGTAATTGTTGGAAGGAGGTGCTGAGCTAGACGGACAAGATACCAAGGTTAAGAAGGACCGGATGAACATGATTGACGACGACCTGACCTATGTTGAATCATCTATGACCACATCCAAGTGATACGTTCACTTGCGCCTGTCCGCAACTGCG
This sequence comes from Filobasidium wieringae, assembly GCA_001600055.1. NCBI lineage: Eukaryota > Fungi > Basidiomycota > Tremellomycetes > Filobasidiales > Filobasidiaceae > Filobasidium > Filobasidium wieringae. The sequence goes on from BCIV01000028.1 coordinate 29,478, forward strand.
CTTCCAGTTGGACTCTCGAGCGAGTGCGATCCAGCACCTGGGTGTAGAAAAGAGCATCTGGGTGCACCCTCACTCGGACGATCGCGTCACCGCACGCAGCACACCCGGGTGCCGGATCTGCACCCGGATGTGTGCGACCAATAATTGCACCTGGGTGCGTGTCCAACTGCACCCAGGTGCCCACTCACCTTGCGCTTCTTCTCGGATTCAAGCGCGAGTGAACGCAGAGCACCCGGATGCGCGTCTGGCTCACACTCGGGTGCTGATTCTGCGCTTCTGCCCGGGCCTGCCGCGCGAGTGTACCTAGAGCCCCCGGATGCACATTCAGCAGGCACTCGGGTGTTGACCCGCGCAGGACCGCGCTTGCACTTGGATACGCTCGCAGATACCTGGCAGCACTCGAGTGCCTAAGCGGATCGCACCTGGGTGCGAGACAACGCATACTCGTTATGGCGAGTGATGACGATCATTCCCTCCTGATCATCAATTTCATCAGTATCGACCTCGATTTCGCTTGAACACGGAGAGAAGATTTTCATCGACAATGCTCGACATCACTGCTCACTCTTCCTCGACCGATTCAATCCATCAGCCAAATGGGGTATCTCCTGCACATTCAGTGTTAGGCAACAAGAGACGTAGACTGGATCATCCTGTTACTTCGCAATCGAGTGATGGGGTGTTGATGGATCAAGGACGGGTGAGGTCGTCCACCCCAATCCGGGCAGTTCGTTCGGGTTCTCAAACGAGGTCAGGTGAGGGTGAAGATGTTTCCTGTGAGTCCGTCCGCTGAAGTCGTAAGTCGTGAATGATGGACTGATCAAGCGTCACTCATCGGTTTCATCGCTTTAGTACCGGATCAACCTCAGCCTGAGATGTCACAACCTCCCGCTGAAGAGATGGACACTACGAATACCCGTGCAATGATGGATGGTGTGTCTTCAACTGTGCAACCTGTTGCCGCTTCAACCAGGACTCCCGATGATCCACACACTACCGAAATCATCCCTGGATCTACTATCATCGCCAATCCTCACTCTCCCCCACTTCCCTGCCCTTCCTCTTACTCTCAACCCGACCCCACTCCCACCCCCACTTCCCCCACCGCTCCCCTCTCCAAAACTCACGCCCGAACCCTAACCCAACAAACCCACCTAACCCGGATCTGGCCACCCGACTGGCCCTCTCGTCTCCAAAAAGCCCAGCTGCATTGGAAAGGGTACAACTCCCTCAGTCTCTTGGTACGCATGGACAAGGAGTTGGTTCAGCCCGGAGATGGAAGGGAAGAGAGGATGAGTAGGGTCTTGGGGTGGATTGAGAGGGAGGGGAGGGGGAGGAATCGGGTTATGAGAGTAAGGGCGAAGGGACAGGGAAAGGGGAAGGAGACGATCGCACCGACACCGACACACCTCGATAAGCGGACGAAGGATCACCCACCTTGGCCACCTAGACCAACCCATCGGATCCCGCTGCAGTTCTCCGGCCTGAGACAACCCGGTACGAAGGGCCGGATCGACTGGGTCTTCCAGCGGGATGGGGGGTGTGAGGTTCATACCAATGACGACGCGTCCTCAGCCCGTCCGGCCGATCCACCAGGGCTGGGGGGTGGGTGGGAGAGAAAGATCCGGCTTCAGTTCGAAGTTCCGCAGGAGGATGAGGATCGGTTCGGCATGGGCATGGCGATGGACATGGAGGAAGAAGAAGAAGAAGACTCTCTAATACAATTCTCTCTAGCCACCTGGGACCTTCCTCCACTCCTCCCCTCCTCCCTTCCCGGATCGACGAACACCCATCTCACTCGGCTCTTAGGGACCGTCTTGGCCAGTGCGATCGAGACGACCCCCGACCCCGAACGCACGACCTTCATCTGCCAGCCCAAGGGGAAATGCGGGGAGGTACTGAAGATGTACGAGAATGAGACCAGGATCAGACCTAGGATCGGGGTCTTCTGGACCGGGACGGAGGGGCCGCTTGGTGGAAGGCGGGATTTGATCGACGAACATGTGCATGAGGATGAGCATGAGACAGGCCCGGAAGAGGGCGGGGAGAGGCAGAAGGTGTACTTGGCTAGTATTGACGAGACGGGCGGGTGGACTAGACTCGCCAATGAGGAAGAGGGGCAGGATCATTCTTCCTTGATCGATCGGATGTTCTTGTCTCACTACCCTTCAGACTCTACTATTCGAGACACGTTCTCTAGAGCGCTCAAGGCGGTACTTCACAGTCCTCATCGATTGACCGGCATTCGGCTGGAGGTCCCGGCAAGAACGGGGAGGGTGGATAGGTATTTGAGAAGAGAGAGTCATTTGAATTCCGCCCGGCAACAACATGAGGATCTCGTCTTCGCTCTAGGGATGGACCGGGGCTCCATTCAGGAGGACACTGCGCAATGGGACCTAACGCACAAAGCCATCATCTCCTCTGCCGGATCGGTGGATCTCCGTGAACCTCGACTACTGGGAAACGTCATTACGGTTTGTTCCGGGTACGTCCTGTTCCTCGCCGAACGATCGGGCGGGGCGGATAGGGATCCGACGGATGAGATGGCGCCTTGGGAAGTAGGATTGTTGGGACCCGATTCGAGCGTTGTCGTGCCGTTCAATCAAAAGGTGGGTTCCGTGCGGGTTTGACGTTGACGTCGGGTTCGATATTGAACCGGTTGCGTCCGGCAGATCATGCTGTACCACCTTACCGACTCGTTCATACTGGACTCGAGATGGAATCACGCTACCATGGCTAACATCTGGTACAACTGTCTCCACAGTTTCGATGAACGGTTGAAAGACCAGGAATGGGCGAGAGAGATCGTCCGTTCGTTGGAACTTGTAAGTATCCCGCTTTTCCCCGTCCTAAACGCCGTGGTATTGATGATATCTATGCTGCTGCCCGACAGATGATCCAAACCTGGCACAAAGACAAGACCGAGTCGACCCGTTGGGTAAGAGAGGGGATAAAGTATTACTCCAAACGATGCCCCAGGCAAATCAAGCGGGAGGTCGAACGGTTGTTGGAGGGGTTCGAGAACAAGGTCGCTCAGGCCGCACAGGATGGGAGGCAAGGGGGTACAGGCGCTGGTTGAATGTCGATCGGACTTGGATCCATAGCTGGGTACGTTATAAACCCTGCAATGACATACCGGGTTCTTTCGAATGGTCAGATCAGTACTTGAAGGATCATTGAGTCTACTTTTGGACTGATCGAGATGCTCGTATCGATCGACCAGCCTGCATGGGGCCGGGAAAGAAGAGCTTCTGCTGAACCAGCGAGCATACCGGAAATCAAGACAAGCAATAGGGTTTCATTCGTTGCGGGCATGCCGAGTGCCCTCTTAATCCGACATGCCATGGAGAATCACGGAAACGACATTAAATGTTGAAACTACCAGACATTATTAGGATTCAACGTATACAATCGAAAAATAGAGCCCTCCAGCGAAACCCAAAAACGGAGACGACGCATACGACCAAGATATATACCCTCTCAACAAATTCTAACAACGCAGGCCCTGCTTCTGACCGTGCCGAACACAAGCGTCCAAAAGTCGCTTCCATTGCTTATCCTTCGAACCCGGGGCGACCTGTTCCACCCATTTCTGAGTGGCAACGCAAACTCCGAACGTACGCGGGTTCTGGTTCGCCCGGAACCCATCACAGGCGGCGGAACAGGCCTTTTCGAGACTGTTGCCGAGGTAATCTGCGGTCCCAGCGAGACCCGGTTGCTGCATGTCGGGAGTCGAGCGAATGACACGGGTTTGGGGACGCTCGGGGTTTGACGCGGAGACATTTTTGAAAGAGCACGGTCTCTTTTGAGTCTTGGTTCGACATTGACCACACGCCTCCCCCCTCTGCGGCAAGGGATGGATAGCTGGATCAAAGTTCCTGGGCACAACGATCCAGCATCCGACACAAGGGATCGTGACACGAGCCTGTGGCATGAAATCATTCAACTTGGGCCGAAACGACCTCTGACTCATCGGTACTCACGCCGGCAGCCCACTCCACCTCCATCAATTCGAGACAGTTGTTGCATGCCCAGGGAGCCGGTAAGCGGTAAAAGTGACACTTGCTGTCGACCGACCTCTTGACCCAATTCTCGAACTGTCAAAGGCAAAACGTGATCAACAAGATGAACCTGAGATCGGCCAGCGGCGGAATGACTCACGAAATGCCATCTCGAGCCACCCTCGATATCGTCAGGTTTGACGGGCGGAGTACGCAAATCGATCGATCGAAGCAACAAACCGATCTCGTAAGGTCCGTCCCCGACTTCCTTGACGAATCGGCTAAAGTCCTCTTCGAATCGTTCCATCCCGGTGCGGTTGGTGCCGCTCCGGGTTTTTGGTGCGGAGATGACACAAGAACGGGAGGTATTTAGGAAAGTAGCGGTCCCGGTCATATCGATGGCAGCAGAGCGTCTAACGGTGTCGATGCTGCTTTGAGACATGGTCGAGTTTACAGAAGAATTCGAGCGACCCGAAAAAGAATGACCGCTTGCGGAAAACGTCTGCAGAGAGTCAAGACTAGTGTCGTACTCGGAGCTTTCCTCGGAGTTCAGGCTATCCTCCTGTAACCCCCGGTCGTCCCGATTCTCTTTGTCAGAAGATGACGTGGACGATGGTGGAGCTGGACGCTGCTTGTTTGGCTGGCCGATCCTGTCTTCAGGATCGATCAAGCACATCGCTTTAGCGGAAGCCACTACCGGGACTTTTTTTCCAACATTGATCGAGCGTTGTTGAGGGATTCCGGAAGGTACGGTACGGAAAAGATTGGATGGGTATCGACGAGCGGTCACCGCGGAAGGGACAAGAAAGACATCGGACTGATTGCCTCGCGATTTCTTCGTAATGTCTTTTGACCCGGGGACCTTGGCCTGGACCTGCTCGATAGCTGGTTGACGTCGATGTTTGGTCATTACTGATGATACAAGGAGCGCAATAGGTATAGGATCAGATCCCTGAAACGATACTAGAACCGGACGATCAATACTGACGCGAAATCATCCTCTGTCGTCCCGGTTCCACCGGACCCAAAGGGAATTTACGACTGGGTTTGGCAAGCATAGGAGTCTTGTACGTGTTGGACTTGGATCGGCTAGGGTGCGGATGACGGATATCTTTCTGCTCGTCCTGATCCTTACGTTCCTCCTCGCTCTGAGTTTGAGTCTGATATTCGTCCTTATCCTGGTTATTATCTTCCTCATCGTCCTGTCTTTCACGCTCCAATTCATCCTGGCTTTGGCGCTCCTGCTCCCCGTCCGAGTGACAGCTCAAGGGCGGGCTGGGGTGGCTGATAGAACGATAGTCAAGCCTCCTGTCCTTTGCTTGATGTTCTTCGAACTGAGACGAGGCTGGGGATTTGTTGGATGATGCGACGACTGGTCCTGACTCTTGATGATCTATTACGAGCCAGCGAGTTGAACTAGAACTATAAGCGATGTGGATGAACAGCGAAGCCGAGGATTACTTACCGCGCAAAGGGACTTCTGTAGTCGGCGAAGGTTCGCCAACGATCAGGAGAGGTTCTTCAAGAGTATGCAAAGGTTGTTCTCCAGTATGCGTCTGTTGTTCTCCGATATGCAGAGATTGTATCCCGATATACGAATTGTCTTCACCATTGAGCAAAGGACCGGTGACTTTGTCGTTGACGGAGTGTTGTTCTGTCATCTTGTCGATTTAGGAATAGTTGTCAAGGGCGGAGTAGGGTAGGGGTAGGCTTGTATGTAAACTTGAGAGAGTTGGTACGATGCTATGTATCCGATGGAATCGAAGTGAAGCTTGCTTGAAGAGGCGGGTGGTTCTGAAGAGATGGACATGGTAGAGGAACGACTTGTAGTCTTGTTGCGCCTTTAAGTCCAGTTCAGCCAAAGGAGGCGCGGTGCTGAAACGATGATCACAACGACGATCACAACAAACTAGGTGGTTGACCTCACAGTTCCTTTCGTTCGTCGTCATCGCAAGTGACACGTCACGAATACACGTCATTGATAAGGCCACAACCATAACAATAAACAATAACAACGATTGCGGACTTCAAGTCCATCCATCTTTCTTAGCTCATCGTTGATCGCCAGTGTTCACTACTACCACCTCCATCGCCGCCATCACCGCCAGCAACATCTGAAACTTTGTCATGCTACCTCGAACCTCGACCCCCGCTAAACCTAAATCAATCAGGAGGAAACAAAGCTTGGAGGAAACCGCCGTAAGATTTGGACTCGAGCCTTTATCTTCTGATCTGATCGACCAATTCCCCCCGTCCTTTCTCTGATTATGACAGCTCTCAGCTCGCTCTCGCTCTCGATCTCGGTCTCATTCGCGCTCACACCATCATCATGATATGCAGCAAGACCCTGACATGCCTCCGGTTCCTGCGATCCCTCAACAATACCGTCAAGGGCCATCAGCTTCTAGCGTTGCCGATTCTATCTCGGATGCCCGCTTTTCGGCTAGTGAAGGACGGGATATGACAGGATGGATCTCGACGGTTGACTCGTCTTACAGTCTAGGAGCGGACAGCATCTCAATCCATTCCTCTTCCTCCAAATCCAACTCATACGCAATGTCGCAATCGAGTTCGCATATCAAGTCAACCTCGAGTTCGCACTCCAAATCAAGAAGTTCCAAGAAAACCCTGAAGAGTAAATCGTCCGTGTATTTCGATCACGTACGCTCCCGCAATGTGCCCAATACCCCCGTGCCTGAACTTCCTGGACTGATGGCCAAGAAGAGCTCAGGTGAGTTACCGGTCCTCGAGAGACATTAGGTTGAGTCTCAATCCCTTCGCTACCATCCTTTATCAGATCCAACAGACGGCCTCATCGAGATCGCACCACCAAGAGAAATCCCAATCTATATCGAGTCCCTGAGCGAAGCCTGTACTTCCACTGCTCGAGGGTACCTCCAAGCCAACGTCCCCTCAGCCAACAGTCCCGCGTCCTTCGTCTACCCAAAGGTCATGTTCGAGACGGATCATCTTTCTCGATGGATAGATTCCAAAGATGAGACCAATAGACCTGACGGGCTGGTCTTTCCGGAAACCATGATCAGCCTTGCCAAGCGGGACAAGTACGCGGGTTGGCTTGACCGGATGTTGGATTATGGGGAACAAGCGGGTGGGAATCAGAGCGATGTGAAGGTCTCGAGCCTTGCACATTTACCGGACCTGTTCTCGGCTGTAAGCGTTGGGTGTTGGAAAGGTTGAGTGGCTGGACTGAAACAATCTTACTTTCCTTCATCCATCTGCGTCCAGGCTCATCGTATTGCCACCCGGTCCAACGGTCGGACAATCATCGTCACCCTGTACCGTTCCCCTCTCAGCACCAGCGACCGCTTCTCCTCCTCCTCAAAAACCCACGTCTACGTGACTCCCTGTGTCGCAGCGGACCTTCATCTACTAGGATCCGCCGCCACGACCTTTAAGAAAAAGTTTGGGTTTCTTGATGGACCGGTGACGAGTTTACTCAAGGGACCGGGAGGGGAGGATTGTGAGAAGGAATGGTATGAGCTTGTTGAGACTCAAGAAGCCAGCGTGGGGAGGGAGGTGGATTTTCCAGGTAGGTACGCCAAGGTCTCGAACGTGAGATCCATACTGACGTCGATCTATCCAGTTTCTATTACCATTCCTCATAGTGAAAGGGATTCGGACATCCCGCCTTCTGGTGATCGTAGTGAGTCTGAAATCATGACCGTCCCACCTTGCGTCACATATATCGATATTCCGCGCGTCCTTTTTCAGGAACAATTCAACCGGAACACTTACAATATCTCATAAGCGAAACGACCCGAGAGTTATCCCCCAACGTACTTCTAGAACCTGACGCTCATGAACGTTTCACAAGGTATGAAGCCATCTTCCATACCTTCAAACGATCTTGCGTGGATCTATACGACGGGGAGGATGATCGAGATAGTTTCCGAGAGGATATGGAAAGCTTGGTGAGTCACGGGTGGTGGCTGCCTTCGCTCTTCGGAGCTTGCTTGCTGCTTGCTGAATTGGCCTTCTGCTTTCATCCGATGCTGCAGATGAAACAGATGTCGTTCGTCAGTGGGGCTACAGGTGGGATCGCGAGTACTTTCGCTTTCCACCTAACCCCGAATGGGGATGCGGTATCGACCACGATCCTTCCTTCTTGGCACTTTTGGGAACAACAGCGCAAAGACTTGATAGATATCGCTGATGATATCTATCGGGCTATATTACCTAGCTTTCTCGTCCCTTCTATCGTCAAGGCGACGTTGATGGAAGCTGGGTTCGGACTGCCTGTTTCTAGACTTGCTGAAAAGGCCAGCGTCCCGGTGGAGAATGAGTACCCTCAGATCAAGTATAACAGATGTCGCTTGACCAGTTGCCCAGCTGAGGTGAGTTCCCGAACGTTTGTGTTCTCTAGATAGCACACCTTGATGATCGCTCGCCCGCGTTTTGATAGTTGGTGTGGTCAAATTTCCCCGAAAAGCAGATCAGAGACGCCGACGCTCTGGCTCTCAGGGGAAATTACGACAGGCACAATTAAGGAAGAAAAACCTTGCGCAGAACTCAGCGATTATGGACCGAGCAGGCGTCCCGGTATACAGCGCTCCACCTGAGCCTTTATATCCTGCTGAGATGATGACACCCGCTTCTCCCACCCGCGGAGGCTTACACACTCCACGTCAGTTGTTACTTGGCACTCCGCAAGCCAGAAGGATCAATTTTACTGCCCGAGGTGTGGGCGCAACTGAATGATTCGAGGATGCTGTATTATCTATTATAATGATGTGTATCGATATTGCGTTCGTTTGTTGCTCCTAATCCGTAAGCTGTCTCCGGCCTTTCCGCTCGTGAATCGTGGTCAATAACGCGGGTGCTGGAGACGCGTACACCCGGATGCGATACCTCGCACTCGGATGCGGTTTACGAGCACCCGGGTGCTCTGTCAACTCGCCTCCGGGTGCTGGCTTGCGCTTCGTAAAAAACGCGAAATCGCTTTCTTTCACCAACTTTCTCGCGTGACAGGGAGCCTGACATCTTTAAACGCCGCGATAAAGTGAAACTTATTGCCGCTTACGGAACCCATCAGATCAGTAGGAACTCAAGTACTCCTTTGTACCACCTACTACTTGTTACCTATACCTACCGCCTATTGCCTACTTCCTACTACCAACTACTCTACTCCCCATACCTACTATAACTTTTCGCCCGATATCGATTGATACACTATGTCGGTGAAGGCGTTTCTCTCGAATCTAGCGGACACGGCGGTATCGATCACATCAAACCGCCCTCAGGAAGACGACGTTCCTCACGGTGATCCAGCTTTGGTCGTTCCATCTGCAACAAGATCAACACCTTCGCCACTAACGAATACTGAAGCACTCGATGCAGCGCAAGTCTTGGCTGCCATGTCGACGAGCAGGAGCGGTGGCAGCGACGATCACCATCAAAAAGATCCCCCAACCTTGCAGCAGCATCAGATTCTTCCCCTTTCCCCTCCGTCTGGATCTGCCCATATCACTTCGATTTCGGACGAAACTCGAGACAAGAGCGTGATTGATCTGATCAACCACTTCCAGAATGGAAATGCCGTGGGAGATCCGGTACGTGTAGACTGAACCTGTTCCATCCTTTGGAATGGGTGAGATCGTCATTCTTCGTGTTGAGAATCGGAAACGGTGCTCATCTTTCTCCTTTTCGTCTGCTCCATTCGAACCTGCCGTCCACCTTCTGTTCCAATCTCCCTTTGCGCTCCATACCTTACCTCACCCTCGCATTTTCATCTCCTCACATCTCTTTCACAGTCAGATCCAGATGGTCTCAAACGCTTATTCACCGCCTACGTCGACAAGTACAATTACGAAACTTTGATGCATCTCCAAGTAGTCGGGATAGCTTTCGAGAAGTCCCTGGCTCCTACTCTCGATGAGGGAACAGTCTCTGGCATGCCACTCAAGGGGATGGTACCGGTCATTCGCATAAGATGTGAGTATCCTTGAAGATTTGGGAAGAATTGTTTCGCCCGTCTGTAGAGAACATGGCGGCTTCGTGTGGTTTCCCAAGAAACGAAGATTAGCTGGAGTTAATCTTTTACGTCCGGCTGAGGTTGATGGCGCGCACACGATCTAGTGCCTCGCTACATACCCGGTGCATCGTCAAGTACCAGTTCGTTTGAGCAAGTCTTCCCGATCAACATTCACTCGTTTCGTAGTGGGTTATCGACACTTCCTTTCCCTCTTCATCGTCATCTTTCGATTCGATCTCGTTCTGCAGGCTTGGATTCGGTCCTCGGCCACGTCAAGAAACGATTAATGGATGGGAGTGCTGACAACCTTACTTATTTGACTTTTCCACTGGCTGCCTCTCGCTATCTTTCCGTCACCCTTTCAACCATTTATGATCCTGGCTCTACGGATTCCCCTATCCCTTTTCCCACGCTTATACGATGCGTGCACACAAAGGTGGTGCATGTTCCATTGACGGCGCAACTGATGACGCGAACGTCACTTCTTTTCGTGAAAGATACCCTTTAAAATCAACGGAGGGCTTCCAGGAACCTTTGTTGGTGAGTCATCTGGTTCATATATCATGATGGGGTCTGTTCGGTTGTTGATATGCATTCATTGTGCTCGTATTCTCTCCCACTTATCCTTCTCCTTTCCTTCTCGCTTCGCAGAACCACTTGAACTCGATAGGACATCGAGAAAAGACTGAGGTCAAGCTGACATTGTTGAGTCATGCAAGCAGATGGGCAAGCGTCCTCATCGCGGATCGGCTGAGGTTGCCGGGAGCTGACAATCACATCACCAATGTAGCGCCAAACAGAACGAGGCCCCTCTTGGAGAACCAAACGAGCTAGATCCCTCGACGATGAAGGTTCTCCAGATAGAGGTCGAACAGATGATTTACTCCCAACCGATGAGGATCAGGAGACATTATCAGATCGGCTGAATAGAAATAAAAGGGCCCGGCCTGACTCGCCCACACCTGTACACGCTGCGGAAGACAGCGACAATAGTGACGAAGTACAAGTCTACGGACTTGACAAAGTGCAGATGGTCAAGTTGATCGAGTCTAGGTATGATGTTACCGGAATTGGCCGGACTTGTGAACAACTCGGCAAGTTGGTCGTCGCCAATACCTACGACACTTATCGAGATCAATACGAAGCTTCTGAACGGGAGGAGCCCGATGAAGACCGTGGTAGATACGAGGGTCCTCCAGATATAAGGCTCTTGCCGGGAGACGGACCTGTCACTGAACAGTCGGTAGCGTGTTCGATACTTGGATTAAAGGATCCTGGAATGCCGTTGAGTGGAATGGTATATCCTCTGACGCACACTCAGTTGACGGCCGCCGCGAGTATCTGGCAGACGGTGATTAATCAGTGATCCAAGTTTCTCCTTGATCTACATCGAAACTGACTGTTTATCTTTAGATGGATAAGCACCCTATACCGAAAGGACGGGGCTTCATGCTATGCGATGCTGTCGGTATGGGTAAAACTTGTTCTGCGTTGACCGTTTTCATCAAGGATATCCAGGAGACAGCTAGCCCACGCAGGACCTTGATCTTATGTCCTGGCGGGATCCAATCGCTGGTTTGGAAGGTGAGCTTCGTTCTTCACAGGACGTAGTTCGTCTTCTGCCGTGCGAATATGTAAAACCTTCCTTCAATTTCTCAGGCCGAGATAGATAAGCATACGCCTAGCCTATCGCCTCATGTGGCCGTTATCGACAACGAGGTAGATTGGCATCGGTTCTTGGGTTCATCTCCCGAAAAAAAGGTGCCAGCAATGAGAGTTCTATACTTTGGACGGTTTCTTATCTCTCTATCTTTCATTTCCTTAGCCAATCGTCATCGTCAGTGAGTCTTGCTTTGTTTTCTTATCGCATTGCTGAGCAACTCGGCTGAACTCATATACCACAGCTTTCGAGCTCTTGCAAAGAGCCGGTCGGACTAACACACAACGACCAAAGGCCACAGTCAATCTTTCTTCATTTTTAGCTCACAGACTTATAGTTGACGAGTGTAGGTTTCGGTCCTTCGTCATCGACAGCGTTAGATCAGCTGAACTTCTCGCCGTGATAGTTCAAAACCTTCGCGCTCCGCGGACATGGCTAGCCAAGATTTGCCGCGCTTATGCAGACGAGCCGCATATCAAGCACGTTTTATTACTCTCTGGGACACCGGCACCTTGTAGCGTCTCGGATCTCTACGTTCCGCTACGCATGATCAATGCAGGTATCTAAAATCGATCGTTGACGTCGATTGCGCTTACGATTGACCCGAATATAGATCCTTTCTGTGGATGTCACTTTCGGTCCTTGGGCAAAACGCACCAGGCGAGGGCGTTATGAACAAGCAGACGGTCTCAAGAGGGAATTGAAGGGAACGTTTTACATGAGTCGGACATTCGACTTCGCGAGAGAACTACAAATCAAAGGTGAAACTTTTAACGACAAGAAGCGAGGGTGTAAAACTTATGGCCGAGAATGGGACATCCGTCAGTCAATTGTTGCACCCAACATTCATGCCGAGACGTCGTATCTGATGTAGAAGACGTTATATATCGCCAGTCAAGCTTCTACGGATCAAGCTACGACACCTCTTACAACAGTATGTCTCGACGAGAGCCCCACGGCAGCCGTTGATAATGATTGTCGTCTTTGCAGGGAAATGGACAAGGATTCCTTCGAGATGTCGGAATACATCAAACAGGGCTCACCCGTACTAGAAGTACTCGAGGGAATGAGAGTGAGTGACCGCACGGTTTCATTATGCTTTCTTGGTCGACTCTAATGTAAAGCAGTTGCTATCCTATTCGTTTGACAACTTCCTCCATTGGTGTCGTGAAAAACGCCAAGAGCTCTCACTAGACATCGCGGCTTTAGACCTCGCTAAGGAGGCTATAGGAGCACACGAAGTCACTTGCAAGATTTCATCCGTCGCGTAAGCCTGAAGTTTTGACAGACATCGTTAATTCAAGCTGACATACGTACAGTGGCTTTATCGCGGGAGTGATCAAACTCGATCCCTGCGCAAAGATACTGGTCGTCGGCAGCGATAGTGGCTTTCAAGATCCTTTGAAAGAGATCCTGTCAGAAGTGCATGGTTTGGTGCAGTTTAACGGGTTCCCTACAACTGATGAATTCGTCACGAGGGACATGATCATATACGATAGCAGGATTCACGACCGTCAAGCAAAAGAGGCAATGCTCATAGACTTTTTAAAACAAGATACGATAAACGTTCTTATGGGACCTCTGTCGCCTTTGTCTGAGGGCAAAAACTTACAAATCTGTAACCATTTGATCCTGCTCGACAGTCCGTGAGTCTCGATACCATTGCAACACGCTACCTCACCACAGACGCTAACATCGGTGGTGTTCCCCTTAGCCGAAGTCCTGCAGCATCAGTGCAGATCTCTGGAAGATTGCTCCGCCAAGGCCAAAAGCGCTCGGTGAAGATTACACGATTTAATACCCTTGATAGTCCGGACGGAATGTACGATAATCTGGTCAATGGTCGAATGGTAAGCCTGGCATCTCGGTTTGCCTCGATTGGTCTACCGACTCCCGACGATGACCCATCGATATACGCTACAGCTTTCCCTTGGTGATCTTAGATCTCCAATGATCACCTATGGTCAATTACGCTCGCTTATGAAACTCAAGGTCACAAGGTCGCGGAGATAGGAACAACCTGTCAAGTCTCTGTTAGTCGATCTGGATACATCGGCGGCACAAGCTCGAACCGACTTGATGATGCGATAAAAATCGAACAAGGACGCGAATGGCCCTAGGTGCGACGCCGTCTTTGGAGCAGGCAGACGATATCGGCAAATGTCGTGTCAGCCTGCCAATTCGATTCAATGGGTTCTGCACACGATTTGAAGCTTGAGGGTAATGGCTGGATCAAGGGAAATGCACTTCGACCTGAGTGACGCTTTGTCCCTCAACGTGCTCAATTGAGAATCGATCTGTACGACCCTGCATCATATAATTGCTAGAGTACTGGTGGAGATGAAACCCATAAATTCGTCGTAATAACGAGGCAAATCGATTGATAATCTGAGGGAACGACTCAGCCTTCTGTATACAGGTCGTAGCGGTTCGAAGATACGGTTGCTCGATCTTTACACTACGAGCGAGGCGCTACGGCGGCGCCCAGGTCTAGCTGAGAAGAACGAGCTTGACGATCCTCTTACCGATATGCGATCCCTGGGCATGTAATGTTGTACTATCGGTCCACCTCAGCTCGCATCGGGGCGTACCGGTACATGCAAAAAAAATGGGGGAGTTACCGGAAACCCTCGTAAGGGTCAGCGAAAACGCTAGAGACCTGGTCATCTGTCAGAGAAAACTATTGCATGTATCGGAAGCATAACTACCATCGTGTAAAAGTCATTCAATCGCTCATCGCTGATTTTGATATGATCACCGTTACCTCATCTTTATATTCACTGATACATACTGATCCCCACCCAATGAAGTCCAAGCACTCAAAGTGATCGTCCATCATCCGCCTATTTCTCGCACGTACGTACTATAATTACTTGAAGGCAGAGTAGAGTATATCGAGAGTTCACGTATTCACCACCCCCACTTCAGACCCACCATGCGTCTTTGTTTGCGCAAAGACACAAGATAAAAACGTCATACGCAATCCGTCAGGCCTCCAGTCGCAGACCTCCCCGCGTTTGCAATGGAACCGAAAAATGGAGCGATATTCAGCCGGCTGGAACCGCGGACGGTCCATCATTGATAGTCTAGTCCAGGGAGCGTACGTTCCGGCATTCGTAGATCGGCGTTGTCGGAGATGGTGCGTGACTTGAACGAGGGAATGAAGAGGTGAAGTGAAGTATGAGGTAAGGGAGACAGGGGAAAGGTAACGGGAAAGGGAAGTGGGGGGGCGTATGTCGATTTTAAGGAAGGAGAGCTGCGATTGAAAGTGGAGCTTGCGACCGATCGAATTAAACCTGCCTGCTGTAGATGATCAATCAGTTTGAGGTCGGTGCGATGGCGAGTGGGAGTCATAGACAGGATTGCTTACCGTTGCCCGTCATGTCAGGTCTAAAAAGTATCCTTGATTCTTTCCTGTACCGTCAATTCGCCCTCTTTCCATTCGAATTCACGATCTCTCTCGTCATTGTCTGTCTCTGGTTTCGATCGGTAGAGGGTAGAGGAAAGAGAGAAGAAAGGCTAAGGACGCCCGCTTCGTATTCATCCTGACAGACAAGAGCTGCTCATTTGCGATGAGCGTCTCTAGCTGAAAGTCGAGCGCTTGGAAGCATTGCGATTGGAGTGGGCGAGTACTGTTGGGCCCGGATTGGTGAGTTTGGGAGAGGAAGGGCTGAGGAATGGCCAGGGAAAGTCGTGAAGGAGATATCGCAGTCATTTCTTAACCGCTACTCCAGATCCGGATTCGGTTTGAGCTCGAGATTGCTGTTCCTGCACAGGCTGTTCGTCCTCTGAGATGAGGTCTTTGAATCATGAACGTCAACATCGATGCGTGTGGTGAGATATCCTTACAAAATCCTTGACGCCATAATGACCTGTCCGTCAGTGTTTAGAAGAAAGATATCGATTGGATCACGTTGATCGTCATCCGAGTTCGAGCAAGTGATAGGAGGAGCAAGACGTCGAGTCCGGTCGAGCTGATCGTCGATAAAGATGAAGAAGGTCCGACATTCGGGATGAAGGACGCAGAGAGAGCAGCACGCAGGGCGGGGCAGCCAAGGAGAAAAGTATGAGCGGGAATGCGCTATCAAGTTGCCAAGTTGCAAGTTGCAAGTCGAAGCGCACCACTAATGGCTGCACGTGCTGCGTGCGTGTCCCAATTGCGTTGCGTCTATACTGTGCCGTTACGCGCTTGTGGTGGGCTTGTTCACTGATCGTGCTCATTCGTGTTGCGGTTGTGTAGGTTGTGTAGCTTGACGTTGCGCTTGATCTCCGTTCGTTCCACCTCATGCAACCATATAATTGCATCTACTTTGACCCCTAAGACACTACCACGTCTATCACTACCAATACCCTACTGCCATCCCCACAATGATACAAAGTCGCCCATCCCAGACCTACAGCGGCTCTCACAAGGATGTCAACGTAGACGGCCCAACGGGAACCAGTACCACTGCTGTCTCTTCCAACAGCAAGAAAACAGCAAGACGATACACAGCAACGTCTCCAATCCCCTTCCCAACCGAGAAAATCCGGACTTCATCGATCGCGAACTACAAGCTCTGACTGTAGATGATGTACGACAATAAGGAGTGACCAGTGTTGCCTTGGTGAGCTTCTCGAGCTGGCTTCATAAGAGATCGGTGCTCAATTCCTCGTTCACCAGGTTGCAGACTGACTTGAATCTAATTCTGAATCGGTTTCGAGAATAACGACGTACAAAAGACTACATCCCATTCATCCCTACCAAAGCTCGAAACCGGAATTGCTTGCTTTACCCTCCACGCTCAACCTCGAATCCTATTCGTCCCGAACTGCGTGATTACCTCTCTCTCGGTCTTGAAGATACGGGTTGTACGGATAAAGAGGAGCCTACAATCCATGGGGGTATATATCTGTCATATGATAGTACGTCGTCAGGTGAGATAGTCATTCGTTCCTTTCCTTTTCAAGCTTACGACTGATGATACGATATGTGGGTACACGTGCCTAGTTATATATAGGTACAAGCGGTCAACATCGTTTGGCACGCTGTAAGTCTCCCTGTGGATCTCCTTAAATACTGCTCTGACCGATACTCAGACGGCCGGAATTGTCTGACAGGAAGACGAGTGTAGAGCGTTCCTGCCGTGCAGTCGGAAAGACTGTCATCGCTCGCTTCCTCTTCCTTCATGATCCAATGCGGAACCACGGCAATCTGGAAGAGACAATGACAGTACCTTACGTTGAGAATGTGGAGGGTTGTATGTAAGTCTCCGTATCCCTTCTTACCAAGTCGAGCGCTGATGGAGAGAGATCATTGTGTCACCTATCTGAGAATAGACACGGATCAGATTGTTCTCTCTGCTCAGACCTCAAGGATTGCGGTCTCAACCGAAATGGATCTGCAAAATCGTAGTGGGCCGAAGTATGCCAGATTCACACAACGATCTTGGGGAGTATCTGATTGATCTTGCATTTGCGCATTGCAGGATCAGGACAAACCGACCGTGCTGGTGTTGACTAGACTGTGAGGAAAATATCACCCCATCGGTAGAGCCGATAGTAAAACATCAAGACGTGAGATAGGGTACGAACGCTCCTTTGTGACGAAGCCCCTAGCTTTGGGTCCCCCGAGATGGGGCTCAATCGGATCAACATGGACGGATTCGAGTCTCGTTGTCTGCCCCTACGTGAACTTGACTGGATCGGATAACGCTCAACCTTCCATTAGTCCATGGTTTTGTGACATACATGATCGTTTGATCGAATGGACTGGTGTTGATACGGTCTTCAAGATAAACACGTTCATACCAGGTTCTACACACACTTCCTTGGTTGACGCTGCGGTCAACTTACCTCTGGTCATAGATGGGTTACTCTCTGCAAACCCCTGATATGAAGCTATCGACAATTCTGACTGACATCATCCTCCATAAGACCTTGGTTGTCGGGGGTCCCGACATTTATGCACCGTGCGCAACTAAAGGAACAGCTTCATGCTCTGGAGAGATGATTGTCTCCGCAAGGCGAGACACACGGGGTTATAGCTGGAGCGAGATTACAGGCATCACTGGAGCAGATCGGCCTTACACAGAAACATTACCTTTCCCGGCTATGGATCCACTTGTGCTCGATCGACGCTGTTGTGCTTGCAGCAGTACCTGCAGTAACACGGACCTCAGACAACGCTCTATGGCGGACTGCAGCTTTCCGGATTGAACAACTTTCCCAGGCATCTCCATGATCAATTGCCGATCAACAAAGCTTCCTCGCTATACCCGTCTCATTGAAAGCCAGTCCATCCCATTCTTGGTCAATTGAACACCATCCTCTTGCTTGTGGTCGTCCGTTCACTGACCTGCCTCTTGACCTATGATTACTTTGCAGATGACCGATACCTCTTCCGTCTCTCTCGTCCTCCGGTCCTGGCCAGTACATCTCGACCTTCTTCACTGATGGCCTGCGTCTTCCTCGTTCGACCTGTTTCCCATCTTCGGACTGCCGGACCATGACGAATAACGATCATTCAAGTCGGTCATGCTGTAGGGACTGCGAGGGCCTTGACAGGCCGCACCTACTCGGATTTTGCCCATTCGATCCGGAGGATCGTCCCTTGCTGTTCAAAGTGCATCACGATCAGTCATCTGACAGTGACGAATTCTCCTTGCAAAGGCTAGCTCTTTGTAGTGGGATGAGTGCTGAAGGCCACCTCAACACTTGTATCCGACTTCTCAGTTGACTAGCGGTCCTCTCGCGATGCTCAGCGTGCAGTCAGCAATTTGGTGAGGACCTGCTATGGGAAGCGGTCAAAGCGCCTTCACCTCGGTGAAGCTCGCACTCACGGATACGAAAGGTCTCTATGCTCGAGGAATCCCGCGTTGAGTCAGGTGCATCGTTCCGATCTGATCTCGGAGGAACGCCATTTGAAAAGGGGTGGAATGGAGTAGGTCAGACTTGTTCTTAGAAAGACACTGTCCCGTCACTGCAACTGGACTGAGCGCAAGCAAGATCAGATGATCCATGGAGCCATGGACCCACCTCTCTTAGCGATTGCCTGCAACTTGTGTATGATTGCAAGACTCGCAGCGCGTCCCCTCTCGGATGCAGATATGGTCAGTATCTAGCCGGAGTGGTTGTAATTGATCAGTCCGAATGGGCAGGCATGTACACATAGTATCCCTGGTTTCAGTCCTGCCATTTGCCATCGAGTAAGGTTGAAATGAAGTCCACTCCAAGTCATGCAGGGCACCGGTCGGAACAAATGAATGGTCACAGCAGACTTTGTAGTTTGGATAAATCCGTTTTCTCAACGTTCAATATTCAGTGTCATTCCGTCAGGTCCGCCCAGTCATACTTTCGGAGCTGGGGTAAAGGTCAAGAAGACGCAACAGTTGAACGTTCGGACTTTGCTTTCGACGAAACACGACTGCATATCGTCACCTTGAGGGTTCATTACGTAAGATTGAGGTCGACTCTGGTACCAGGAGATCCTATATGCGTGGACGCATGTGAATCCTCCGGATGCAACGTCAGGGCAGCACAACTGTGACACAAGCTAGTACGACCGCAACACAAGGGTGGCACGAACGCAGCACAATGCAGCGCAAATGCGACACAAGTGTAGCACGAGCCCTTCTACCACTATCTCAATCGAAACCTGAATATGGCGGCTCGCGCTGACAGATATGACAGGAGAGTCTCTCCCTCACATGACCAATGGCTTCCGTTACTCATCGCGTTCACAGCGTATGCAGTCATCCATTTACAAACCGGATGCAAATCTACCAACTAGACCTCGCTGAGATCCAGACCGCAGGTACAGTCATAGCTATTTTTATTCGAGACTGGAAGCTGTTGAATCTAACCAAACAGGGTATCAACAAAGACACTTTCTCCTTTTGAGGTACAGAGTTCACGCTTACGAAACTTAGACTTCGTTGCAAATCGTTCAAAAGCCGCCAGATACTCCCAATAGCAATACAATGCTGCAGAATGAGGCAGTGTCTGGGTCCGGAAGTCTACAGAAAGCCTGAAATCGTTTGATAGATTGTCGGATGATGCTTTTAATTGCAGCACATGTTGTGTAAAATGAACGCTAGAAGTAACTGCTGACTGTACGATTAGCAAAGTGTGAAACAGACATCACGGCTAAAGCTTTGCTGTCAACAAGCCGTGCTTGCAGCCGTAGTTCTGGTGCAAGGAATTTTGTTACCATACTGCTATATGGTCGACATGCGGCCCTCAACGGCTCGTTGACGTGACCATCTGGGTTGTAATCGAGCTGCCCTATCCCCCAGCTCCAGCGCCTCCCCAGGACAAACAAGCGTGTAAACGGGCCTTTTAATCGACCCTATTGTTCAGGGTTATTTCGGAGTCTTTGAGGGGATTGATTCCAGCTAATCTACACTGCAAAATGTGTGTCAGTAGCGCAGGGAATATTTAGGATGAACAGTTGTAGCCATACTTTGATGCAGTACTTGAAGAGTCAGACCCGCTACCTGCATTCATGTACCTCTATCTTTTGATCATCCATAAGTGTGAGAGAGGCACTAACAGGTTATGCGCATAAGAAGGCCAAGTTCTTGGCTTGGAAAGTATCAATGTAGTCCTTACGACATTATGACAATATGCCTCAATTATCGGATGAGAACTCAGTCACATGAGCCAGAGCCTTTGCGCGGCAGTGCTGTATGCGTCTGTGGGTGAGTGGTACGTGCATAACTTGTTTAGATCACTTGCACAGCCGTATGTTTACTGATATCCACTCATCCTTTCTTATGGAAGGCTGTTATAAGAGTTCCTCTGCTGTTACTCCACTTATGCACAGGATTTGCTGGTATACCTATCCTAGTGATATGGTCCAAACCTGGACTTGAGCTTTAGAATGACCAAATCGCATAATCATTGTGCTAAACATGTGTTGACTCGCTATGCAAACACAGCCTAGTACCACATGGCATCTTCCCTGTAATATGTATCCACCCTCTCTCTGACTGTCTCTTGCACAAGTCATCTCCATCCTTTCATACCACTTTACTTCAGTTTCCTTGTTGTGGTTCATACTTATCACTGGATCACAACAAATATTTTATGCTCTAGTGTAATTTAATACAATCGAGACGCAATACAATGAACAGGCAGCTGACAGTGATGCCCCTTGCGCAGCTGTTCTTATACCATCACCATCTTGTGTTGATGTAGGCTTCTTTGTGGTAGGCCTGCTTTTAATCTTATATCCAGTTGTGAAGATTTTCCAGTATTACTGTGGTTGAATGATCTCCACAAACAAGTCAGCAGCTCATACTTTATTTACAGCACTCTCACTATAGACAGATGTGTTGTGACAGTCTTGACATTCTGATCGCTACATCTGTGCTATGATGGAGTTCTCTAGTCACGCTGACAATACTACCTAATAGTCAAGAGGGTGAGCACTTTTAGTGACAAGCGGAACAAGATTTCTCCTCAGACCTGTGTGCTTGATATATGTAGCCTTTGCCTAGGTGAATACATTACTTAGAAAATCATCTCCTGCCAGGTTATCAGGATCAGGCAAGTCAACCTTCACTAGGTCTGTGATCATATACACTTCTATTCGCCCTGAGAACATTGATCCTATAGAAGATATCACCTGCAAAGTGCTTGTACATATGTACATGATAACTAATCAGGAAAGCAGGGTATTGCTCAAGAAGAAAACTCTGTAATCAGAACCCTAATCTGTCCAGCTATAGATATGCTCATTAGAGTTACTAAACTTGGGTAACAGACCCCACCAGGATACATTAGTAATTAGGATCGACCAATCATCAGTCAGATACTGGTATCAAACACCGGTAATCAGCACCCCTGACATGCAATGCTCAGCAATGTTGCAGAATCATAAATGTTATGCAGTGGAATAGGCCATAACAACCACACTGTGTAGTTGGTTGCAGCAACCACCACACCGACACAAGCACAGTCAAACACCTAACCCGAATAGTTAGCGGGTAGGTTGTTTCAGTATAACCTCAAGTGGTTCTTTGTCCAATAGGGAACAACACACCCTGTGCAAGGGTAGCTCAGTGCTTGAATTAGAAGGGGTAGGGGCACAGTGACATCTGCAGACTGTGGTCTATTGATGATATATGCAGTAGACTGAGTGACAAGAGGATTCAGCACAGAAGATGGGTTGTTCATTAAAAGGCTAAGACTGCTTAATGATATCAGTGTACACTTGAATCTGTTGTAATATCTACTTGATGTTATCAGAAGCTAACAAACATCTAGATACACATTGACGTCTGAGGTGCAATATCAGGTATGTACTACAGAAGAAGAAACTGCAGTACAGAAGGATGAGGTATAAACAATTTGTGTTGGACATGGAGCAGGACAGAAAAGGGTCAGAGTTACAGGTGTCTGACCTAGGCAAAGTGCATGTATGAGTAGTGGCATCCTAATGAACTACAAGTACCACAAAGTACCTGGGATCAAACAGGGCCTGCTGCATATCATTCCCTAGGCAATGCATCATATGAGTTTGGTAGTTGTTGCTATACAATACGCTTGCTCTTGATTACCTGGTATCACACCTTCGTATATATCCTGACTTGCGTCAACAATGTCTGTTCAGGTTCTCATGGCCATGTGCTACACCTTCTCCATATGAACAGTGTCTTACAAGAGCAGTGTGGGGACCTGTTGCTATTGGTACAGTCTCATGGCAATACTCTAAGAACAGCCTTAATCTTTACTTGCGCTGGTCCATTGCCTTGTTGCCAAGCAGTCAATGTTTAGGTCAAGTGATCCTGTGTTCTGCACAATTTCAAGAAGATTAACTGCTATTAAGCTACAGGCTCAAAGATCCTGACACAACCACAATGCCATAAGGGAATTCAGGCCTTACTATTTACTGAAGTGTAGTCAGGTGTTTAGATAGACATTCAGATTTCCTCTCACATCTAACAAATCTACATATGCTTGCCCATGTCTTTCAAAATCTCCCATGTCTTTTACTATCCCCTCCCTATAGTTTCTCATATGTCAATAATATGATCAAAGAACATGAAGGTGGTTATTCTGGGAGACAAAGGCAAGCAAGAAGCTCAACTGCAGTTAGGTCTGTGGACATGTAAGAGTCAGGCTTGAAGTAGGAACACAAGGAATTGTGCTATATAGAGACAGGCTAGTGAAACAGAAGGTAACAATGTGATAATGCCTACCTAGTTTCTTGTAGGTATTACACAAGAGAAGTGCTTGACAATCAATAAGCAATTGTCAGAATTATATGCAGTATGACCATTCATGTGGTGCCATGGTATCCACCAACTCAACCCAGTCCTTAGGGCAAAGGCAGATGTGTTTGAGAATTCTAATGTGTGTTGAGACTGACCACCAACTTACAAATAAGATGAGCAAACCGCTGATTGATAGGAACACTGTGTCCAGTCTCAGAAAACCAGAAAACCCATACTTCAACAATACAACTTGTGTCATCAAGAGTCTGTATGATAGGACATTTGAGTTACAATGAGCCATAGGAAAACAAACAGTACCTAGCTGAGGAACAGGTCTGGGAGATAACTCCCCTAGCTAGGGTTACAGAGCAATAGATAATACAGTTCACGGTAGTAGACATTCATTTCCTCAGCAGGCTGACTGAAACAGAAGTTATCTAGCTGCAGTATCTCTGGAATGACTGGACAATTGGAAGAACACTAGGTTGTAGTAGTGACAGCCAATATTTTCTAGATTCTTGCAGTTGTTTTATCTTATCCCTCTGTATATCTGACCAGTCGGTGAAGCTGCTGAAGTGGAAGTAAGCAACAAGGATAGCTGAGCCTTGTTGTGTTTCTTGCATCAAAGATGCTGGGATGTATATTTACTGAGTCTGTTGTGAGAATATGGATGAGAGGGATGTCTCTTGAAGCCTGAAGAAGTAGGAGATGAGAGTGTTCAGCTCTATTCTTCCTCTTCATAGCCTTGCATACACATCTCATGAGACAATTGGGTGGGAGCAAGACACAAGCAACAACGTGCTGTAAAATGTTATGAGAGTATTTCGATTGAATCCTTTCCCTGGCCAGGTGAATTTTAGCAAGTCCATATTTGAATATCAAAGGTTTAATGAAGCTGAAAATCAATGAACAACTTTGGAAATGATTCCTAGGACTGTGCAGCTCTGCTGTGTTGATGCTCCAACTTTGCAAGTTGGTGCGTTGTTACAACTGGTTCATCAAGACATCGCTCAAGTAGAATCTCGCTCAACCAACTGAACTACCACCCCATTTTGGTCCGATCCCGTTTCAACCGGATCTCCGGGAAAGCCGACCAAATCCGCCCAAACCGCGGATTGCTTGTACAACACGAAATGCCATCTCCTATCCTGTCGAACAAGTCGATCCACCTCAAACCAACAAAGAAGACATCCATCCATATTCAGTTGCTCTTCACAAGGTTCAACCGAATCTGTCAACAACCTACCAACTACTTCTCTATCCGGTTCGTTCTCTATTCTCGGTTCCAAAATACAAAATAGGATTCAACCAAATCCAGCAAAAACAACTTAGACGACTCGTGGTGGTATCGTTCTCTTTTTCTTTGTTCAAGGTATTGTTCGTGCTTCCGTTTAGTATATATAGTTAGGGATTGAATCGTCTATACAGAAGTCGACCGAATTGTATAGAGGATTCAAGTCCAATATTGCATTCTATTTACACCTACTGAATTACCAATTCAAGACGTACTGTGAAGAGGTCACTACAATAGTATCTCGCTAAGTTGTTCTCATACAACCTTCGTTCTTCACCTAAACCGATTAATATCAACGTTCGATACTAATCTCTTATATTCCAATAACTTACAGATTCGAACCGAATCCGTTAATTCGGTCGAATAACTTGTCCACCGCTTAAAACCAACCGAGTTACACCAACTCGGTCCTTATTCCATCACCCAAATAACCTACGAGTAGTGTTTGCTATTAGACCTGTGACAGCGAGAACCTGGCGTAATTTGCGTCCAGTAAGTGTAGTACATATGTTTTCCACATTCATAACTCTTATAGTCCTAAACATAGACAATGAGATTCATATTGCATGTGCCTCTGGTAAAGATATCAGCATCGCATCTGTCATAGAGATGCAGAGTCTTGGGGGGGGCTGAGTCTTGCTAGAAACACAAGAACAATGATGATGGAGGGTAGAATGCAGATTGCTAAACACCTACAGGACTTGCAGGACTATCTATTGCTGTCAACAATATCATGTTATCTCTGAGCAGCAACAGCTTTAGTATTGTATACATTCAAGCCTGCCATCACAGATATTGCCATTCATAAATGAGAGTGCTGCATCACAATATGGCATATATAGTCAAGTGGTATGGATCTATGATTATTGCAATTTGTTCATAAGGATTATAAAGCCTCTACAAAATAACATACCTGTTGTAATTTAGTGATAAGTATGAATTGCAATAGGGAAGGTAAAGCAAAGTATGATGCACAAAGAAAAGTGATCTGTATGGAAGAGAGATGGAAGAAAAGAGCACGTGCTGGATCGTGTTAGAACTATGTTGTCAACAAGGTCTGGGGGAACTGCTAGCAGAGACTTGTAAGTCTAGCACTGGGTCTGTACTAGTAGATTGTATAACAGATGGAGAACCCTACTACACTAACCTCCTAACCTCCTTTGAAGTGGAGAAAAACCTATAGTGTTGTAGGCCTCTAACAGACGAGTCCTCTATTCCTCAAACTGTACAGTAACAAAAGCCAATATGGCATGTATTGGTCCCCAGTGCTTATATGTGAGTAGGTCTATAACAGATGAAGTGAGTCAAGAGAACCCAGGTGAGGCTATATAATGTAATAGTGATTATCTAACAATAATGTTGATCTGTACGATGGAGAGGCAAGAGGAAAGGTGAGCTGCTTGCCAGAGAGTAGGTCTCACATACCACTGAACTAAGATTTAAGACAGCAAGATTGATCTACCACCAGACAGTCTGACAGAGAGTTTCAACAGTACAAAGGAAGTAGCAGTTGTTGTCCCATTCCCTCCATGCAACAGGCATGATTGTTATGACCCAGACTAGTTGTACTAAGAGTTGACAGACAGACATGTGTTGTTAGCCAGAACTTGATCCACAGT
Source organism: Filobasidium wieringae (assembly GCA_001600055.1). Taxonomy (NCBI): domain Eukaryota; kingdom Fungi; phylum Basidiomycota; class Tremellomycetes; order Filobasidiales; family Filobasidiaceae; genus Filobasidium; species Filobasidium wieringae. The sequence continues at coordinate 55,245 of BCIV01000028.1, forward strand.
TGCCATACACCAACATAGAATAAAGAGAATTGTTATTGTTGTGAACAAATTCTTACATATACTGAGCTAGTCTGTTGCCTAACCCCTCATAGATAGCTATTTTGTTTGCATTAGATGCTGCATCTCTACTCTACACTTACCTCAAGAGGTAGATGCTACATGTTGAACCATACAGAAACCCCCCATCCTTGTCTCGACTTCAACTCAGTCTTGATACAAGCCATGTGATGTTGCAACAGTTCTGCAAGCAGGAAGTTGAACAGCTCAATACTCCAACATGTCGATTATCTGCTTACTACCTCAATCTGTGACTGAACCCTGGTCCTTTCCAAATATGATTGTCATAATGTTGCGCCTGTGAAAGAGAAGTCAGCAAAACAAGGACACTCTGTACATGCTGAAATTTCCACTTGCATCATAGAAGTATTTTTCTTGCAATCCAAATGGACACTAGATATAGAAAATCACCTTTCTTCTTCTCGCTTGTGAATGATAACTGTTCTGACCTGACCACTAACCCTGAAAGAAGTCTCAAATGTGTGTGAGTCTACTTTCATCTGCTCCACTAGTAGATGGGTCCTCCAATGAATATTATCTGAAGGCTTAACTCCAACAGGAGTACATCTCTGTCTTTCCATCTTCGTTTGCACCAGCTACCATGCTTGCATACAACTATATGTGTGATCAGATCAATCACAAGCTACACTCCTGTTGTCATCAAAGTGCTTCAAAAGAGCTGCCCAACACATAGCTTTAGCATATAGTACAAAAAATGGCATCACTATTGTCTGAAGTGCTCACACATAATCAGTTGTAAATTCCTCAGTCAGGGTACCGTGTCCACTATTATTCAAGTCAGCTTTCAAGGTTTAGCTGGGGTTTCTTTTGAACTGTCTGTCATCACATGTCACAGCCATAATCAGCTTTGCTAGCAATCTTTCAACTAGCTAACCCAGCAAACGTTTTCTTTGTCAGGTATTGGCAGAGTACTTCTGGCTCATAACTATTAGATGAGTACAAGACCAGCTCAGATGCCAATACTAGATGCGCCACACTAGCTACACATGTGCCAGAAACCAACAAAGTCACTCATGCTACCTGTTCAAATCCTACCAGAGTATTGATCTGTATTGTTTCCCAATTGGAAGATTGTGTATGAGAAATGCAGTATCACACTAAGCAACCTCATCCTGGTGCTATATCATACTCTTCCTCCTGTGCATGTCCCCCTCTTTGTCTCTCTCTCATGCAAGTCATATGCATCCTTCCCTACTACTTTCCCTTTGTTTCCCTGTTGTGCTTCATACTTGTTACTAACTTGCACAGGTAATTTACCTTGTAATAGTAATGCTCTTACATATCCGTCACTGAATCACAAGACTGTGTCTGTTCAACCAGAACCTTGTTGTGCATAGTGCTACTAATACAAGCACGCTACCTCTACTGATCTTTCCTCAACTCAGAGTCATCCAATTGTCTCAACTGTAATGGCAATGGTCTCATGGTGTAATTATCAAAGAACAATCCTACCAAGAAGAGGTGATATGTCTTGATCAGGTCTTATCTCAGTCATTTCATGGTGTAAGTCCGGTTGTCTTGTCTAAGCTTGATAGTGATGCTGAATGAAGGGATAGTCTTCATGTTACCAGAAGGTGAGCATATCAAAGCTTAGCATGGGTACTACAGTTGATGTCAACATGCCAAAACTGGCTAGCACTTGATAAAATAGTTATCATAATTCAGCAATAATCGTTGTGAAGCTTCACCACTTCAACATAACATACCTGTTGTGATATGATCATGAATGTGAGTCATGACAGGGAAACTCATGTGAAGTAGCAAGGAAGGTGAAGATGACTTATATGGGAGATAGGCAGCAGGACTTCAAGTATAGTAGCTGGGTCAGATGTCACTATACTGAGGTAACATGGCATGACATTGCATATTCAATGATAGGGCTGAGTTGGCTGCAAAGAGTGAATGGCTGGAAGCGCTGAACACACAGGTATTCATGAATACATGATTATAGGATGGTATGACTGGGTATCTGATGGCAATTTGACAGACCATGGGAGATCGAGCTGTGGCAGACAGTGATTGTGTAGTGATAAGACACAGGCTGGGACAAATGACATTCGGCGCCATCCAAGCGTAGCCTGAAACAGGCTGTTTGTCTTGAGATTGCTTTGGACATCAGACTGCAAAACAAAACATCACACCGTAACTTGCTACAACACAATGCACCTTGTGAAGTCTAGATGTGACAAGATGTAACAAGAAACATCTCATATCATCTCAGTGCAGTCTAAAACTGCATGCTTGGCTTGAGGCCGCTTGCAAAATCAGACTGCAGCTTATATCAGCAGACTGCAGCTTATGAAAACCAAATGCGATGAGAGACACCCCTGAAATGAGACATGTTGTGCCATCTAAGCACGGACTCGAACAGTTGGCTACACCTAAGACTGCTCGATACAGCACACTGCAACTTGTAATGCCTTGACGCAACAGGGAACATCTCAAAACACCTTGACGCAACAGGA
>BCIV01000028.1:58907-77471 GCA_001600055.1 Filobasidium wieringae
CATCTTGATGCAGCAGGAAACAGCTCGCAACATCTGAGTGTAGCCTGAAGCAGTTTCCTACGCCTGGGACTGCTCGATACAGCACACTGCAACTTCTAACACCTTGACGCAACAGGGAACATCTCAAAACATCTGAGTGCAGCCTGAAACACTTTCCTACGCCTGGGACTGCTCGATACAGCACACTGCAACTTGTGATGCCTCGATGTGACACAAAACATCTCAAAACACCTCGACGCAACAGGGAACATCTCAAGACACCTTGACGCAACAGGGAACATCTCAAAACACTTTGACGCAATGGAAAACAGCTCGCAACATTACAGTACAATTCCCTACACCTGAGACTGCTAGATACAGCACACTACTGCAACTTTCACATCTCATGCAGCTTGTAACGTCTCGAAGTCACACCGAACCCCCGCAAACACCTTGTTGTAACATCGGCCATCTACCTGCCACCAGTACTATCTCGAGATACCTCCATTAACATTGTAAATCTTGCATGATCACGCTGCCACAGCGTCTGACCAGGAAGCTAGCTCGGTCCCAATGACATGTTGCATCGGTCATCGACACCTTTCAACAAACAAATTCACAACCCATATCACTCCACCGCGCGACAACTTGAAATTCCACAATTCCGCCGAGCCCATCGTGAATCATAACATCGCAACCCAGAGGAACGTACCTTTAACCCTCATTGCGACCCGTTCCGCAGTTATCACAGCGAGATCACCTAATAAGCGACTGTCTTGTGGTCCACAAAAGATTTACCCCGCCATAAATCTTGGCCTTGAGTGCGGTGGCGAACGAGATGGTAAAGAATATCTTGTAGATTTTCGGCTGCGGAATTCTGGCAATACTGTAGCGAAGTGGAACCGGTCACCTATCCCGGCCGATCGGCCACGCCAACGAAAAGTGACTTCCTGGTCTTCACAGGCCAGTGAAAAGCCATTCGCATATCAGATCGGGGCTGGCGTTGCAAACTTAACTTCCGGTGAAAGAGCATAATCCTGACTGAAACGGTGGGTCAAAGCGATCAGACGCATATAGGGTTGCCAGATGTAGACCTTTCCGGACTCGAAAGTGATCAAGGCTGATGTCCAGTTTAACCCGATGGTTAAGACACTGTATACAAAGTAACATCTTATCAGTAGAACATCGGCTATCCTCAGTCTAAGTGTGACTGACGAAATCCAACTCCTGTGTCTCCCGTGAAGATGACTCGACTTGATGATCATTTTTACAACGGTACCAACGCCCTGTAAAGACTTGTGAGCATCCAAGCTGGAGCGAATAGGCGCTGTTGTTTGTCCAATCATGAGCGTTTTTATAGAGGCGGATTTCTCTCGGAGAAACGAGTAAATCGGCCGATATCAACCAAGCGGTTTGGTGCTGGAATCGCTCAGAGAGAATTACAGCTCTCATATGGCTGGCGTGCTACTTCGAGACGGTCGAGTATCAGGACTTTGCAAAAAGACAGACTCTCCAGTGCGCCCATTCGTAACAACTGATATGTTGACTCTACTGGCGTATCTTTCCAGGCCCAACCGTATCATAGGCTTTACCATGACCATCACGAGCTGTACTTGATCGGAAGTAGAGGCAGCAACCACATGGACCCCTGCGCCCAAAGGGAGAGTGGCTTCGTTATACCCTGGGGTGTAGGTTATAGTCCCAGTGATAGGACGGCATGATGTTCGAGCAAGTATATCCCTTGCGACCACATCGCTAGGTGGATATCGACAGCAAGAGGAGGTATGACAGGGCTACTACAGAGACTAGTAAAGAAAGCAAAAAGGGAAAGATAGAAAAAGAAAACGGTTGACATTCAGCAATAACAGCGAAGTCACCCCTTCCCTTTGACTACCTATTTCGAGTGTACCAACGACCGATCCGCAGAATCCTTCATCTGACTGTCACTCGCCGAAGTCTGCTGCATACGATTACGGTGCTCTGATTGGCTTTTGATTCAGCAGCTGGAACACTCGAACATTTGTGATGGGGAGCTCGGTGGGTGACCACGTTCTGTAGCTGATCCTGATCTCGCGAGTCAACAGCGAGGCTTGCCAAGGTATGCAATTCGCCAGATCCAGGCCGTAAAGTGAAACCGGACAGGTGATATAGACCCTTCGTGCGATTGAAGTGGCTCAAGACGAGCAATTCTTGTCGGCAGTTCAAGCGAATCGTGCGGATCACAAGCATTGCCTGGTTGAAGCGACCACCGCTCCTGTAGTAGCGGTGAGATCACGACGACTGGTCGCGTTACTCTCGTCCGAGCGATTGAAGCAGCGACCACGCTCTGATATTCGTACCCGCGATGCGTTTTTGTATACTGCGACTGCCGGAAGGACCAGGATTGTTTTTGCAGGTTGGGTCTGAGATCCTATTGCGGTCTGTTCAGTTGGAAGCAGAAGGCAGAGAACCCCGGGCATGGACGTGTCATCGCGGTTGACCAAGTCAAGAGAATGTCGAGTGGAAAAGGCAGGTGAGCCGGGTCTCGTGCCGGGAGACGTTGGAAAAGGATCCAAAAGGTCTGGATCCCAAGCCTGAACTACTACCAAGCAGAATCATATTGAAACTAATAAGCCTCAAGTGACATTGACTTGGACAAAGTAGGAAGATCCTTCATGTACACTCACCCGTGTCTCATTCCGGTAGGCCCTGTTCCCGCCTGTTGAGTATCGGAAGGGGCTCGACCATTGGGTGGATTCGTATACCTAATAAGCGCCAACGGTCAGGACGATGCACAACCTGAGTAGACGACGTGCTAAAAGACTCTGGCAGAATGGCAGGAAGACAGTGAACATACTGTGACTCTCCATAGGCTCTCCGTCGAGCAGAGGGGCGTGCTAGCTAGGTCGATGCGGTGTCGGATCTAGAAGTCAAGGTAATGCTTGTTTATTCGTTTGCAAAGCTCCCTAAGCTGCGGGCGAGCACAATCGTCGGAGCTACGGGTTGGGAGTAGGATTGCGGTGTGAACGGAGACGACATCAGTCTTTACTCGCCGACCCACACATGTTTTCCAGCCTCGCACTCACACCTTGTCCTTCCAACTGGCTTTGTACTTCAAGCTCGTCCAAGCGTACCGGTTGCCAGTCGTGAACATGCGCCAGGCTAGTATACAGACGAACGTATGAATTCAGTGTGTAGTTGTAGGGAGAAGGAAGAAGCAACAGATGGGTCACCATCGATTGTGATGCGCTGTCATGTCAATTCGCGGTACGAGGTCATCTTTGGGCATTTTTAATTACACGTCATTTCCTGTCGAGACGTGATAACAGCATCTAGCGCGGGCGGTAGTGTTTCAGGTCTAGGGGAAATACATCAATAGCGAACAAATCAGTCGCCCGAAGATGACGATGCTGACCAGCTCAACCTATAATCACCCGCATCAGAGGTAAGTTCCAAAGACTTCAAGATGTACCGAGAGTCATGGAGTCGGATCATGCTAAGGCTATATTTGAGTTCCGAGTCGCACCGCTACCCAGTTGTCCATGATCGTGTTCCGACAGCCGGCCGAAAAACGTCATATGTGCAGGAATCGCTTACTATTTTATAGACAAAGCCTGACGGAAACGTAGCCTTGAGTCGCCATTTCCGGCTGCGTGTTGCCATAGTATCAAGCGATGAGCGAGGCGTGTACATTGCATCGTTTTTGATGAAACGGTTTGCCATCCGTACGATATAGCAAAGCAAGGTGAGTTTGGTTTGAAGCTTTTCGAGCTAGACATACCTAACGACAAAAGCTGCTCTTCTGGCCGTGCGAAATCCACATCAGCTGCGCCTTACAACCTGGGACAAAAGGTTTCGCTGGCATTGCGAAAGACACAAGCAATAACTGTCAGTTTGATCATTTGAAATTGGTTGTGAGCCTTTCTCCTATCTGCAAAGGTATCTTGTCCGTCGGTGGACCAACGCCAAGCCGCAGGATTTTCCTTCTCGATGCGCTGTTCCTGACACACCATGAAGTTGCCACCAATAGCACCGTTTGCATGGACGCTTCACTGTCGGAGGAACGCCTGGCTATCCAAGCTCATCAGGAGGTCTTCGTCACAAGTATGAGACAGTGATGCTATCTACACTAATCCTCTAAACGCCTACATGACTGTGAGGTGTCTCGAAACACAAAAGACCGATCAAAGCTCTAGATCGTCCTTGCAATTTGTGCGAGCTTCACGTCCGAGTCGAATTTGAGTAATTGTGAAGCTGCACACCATACTGCTGTGGTGTTTCGCCCCTCTGGGTAATCTATCAAGACATATCGAGGACAAGGAGCATTCCGGATCCTGAATGACCGGTACACGGTAAAGCTTTCCTAAATCACAAGGTTCATCATGGTTAGTACACGGACGAGATCAGACTGCCCGTCCCGAGAGTATAACGTTGTAGTACCTTCATTCTCTCGAGCTATCTGCTGTCGTAACTGGATATGCATATCGTGAACTGTGGATTCTCGCTGTGCGTTTCACTAGCTGCCTTCAAACTTTCCTCTTACACAACCCGAGTTCCGCCGGATTGTCCGAAATAAAAAATCCGTCAGATAGATCATATTTGCGGATCATTACAACGCGCGGCCTTGACTACCATCCGATCTTAATTTACCGTAGAAAGGTCACCTTTTCGGGCCGGGCCCGGTGTGTCCTTCATCGACTGTTCCCCTTTACATCCTCGATTGCCTTTAGGTACGATCGATCCATGTCAATCCTTGTCCTTCGAAGTCTCGATATATCAATGTTACCGTTCATTCTTCCTGTACGCCGCTAAAACTCTTGCTTGCAGACGGGAAAACCGGGTCGCATGTAGGTGGTGGGATTTTGAGGGCATACGTGATGACTTTCGTAATACGTGGAGCGCAACGAAGAAGTGCATCGGTTCATCGGGATCTCTCGACATCCAGCATAGCCTTTGGTTTGGCTGGATTGGTACGATTGATGTAGCTGGAAGGGTCTGCCAGCAGTATAGCTTCCGGATGTTGCGAACTTTACATGTAGCCTGTGGATTGAACAAACCGTTTGAGTTAGAGAGCACAACTTCTACGAACCTTACTCACCGATTTCTTGTTCCCAGCCCACCAGCCTTGGCGACCCTGTCATATCTCACCTGATCCTCACCCTTAGACAGGATGATTGCAGGACGTCTATGTGCGACTTCTCCTTTGCTTGCGGGTAGGTCGTCACGTGACGGTTCATCCGCTCAGGATCCAGAGCACCGGGTGCTACAAAAGAGAGGAACCGTTGACGAAGAGAAGAACTGTTCGTCCTGTATTAGCTGTCGCTGGTAGCGGTAGCATTGGCAGAGCAGAATCAAGTTATAAAGCAGTCGGGCAAGAGGTCAGCAGGGGACGTTGGTCCTGATTGTACATGTATGGCTGGTCGGTCGGTTCCCAATGACTTCCGATTGATAAAAGACAAGCTTTGTAATGTGGCCAGAATGCATACCGATAAGTTCTGGACGTTCCAGTGGTACGAGAGATACGTCCATCAAACGGATCTGGTCTAAGGGATGCCGAAGTTACCCGAGATGAAGATCCCGAGTTCCAGTTGTCGGACCTGGCAGCAAGGCTAGCTTTGTCTGCGTCCGCACAGTGTGAATCTATCTCTTGGCTTGCTATCCTTGAGCGATGCTTCAGCTAGATATGCTCGCTCTTAACGAGCTCTAGGTGTCCCAGGTGGAATTCCGCTTCGGCATTTCTCTGGATCACCGTCTGATACTCTCACCTCCTTCGTTGTTGGATGCCGTTAGCGTGTTCACGGTGTCATGGGATCTATCTAAAAATATCAATATTTGGGAATAATGAAGGTAGTGTAACGATTGTAGTGTCGATGGGGACGATAGTGGTAGCGGTGCAGAAGGAAAGGCAGTATCTGCAACGGACACAACGGCCAGAATGATTGTCCGAGGGTTGATGACGCGTGAGTGAGCACGACTGCAGCATGAACCTGATACAAGCGCGATGTACAACACGAGATTGCACAAGCGCAACACGCATCAAATGGGGCAAGCATAGCTAAGAGCGGAGACACCGACATTGTTATGCCCGTGAGCCGTCATAGACAACGCTCACCGTGTTCCTATCAACTGACATATGAGGCAAAGCGTATCCCGAATCGTTATCATCAGCCCAAGAACGTCTTTGTAGACCGCAACAATATGCCGATAGGAATAACTGGAAGAAGTACACGCCAGAACAGCTGTTCTCGCTTAGGTACGCTCGGATTCGAGAAACGCAACGTCACACTCGAACGCAGACCAATACAGCTGCACGTAGCTGCTTGCTAAGTTGTCTCGCCGGGTAACCAGAAACCAACCCGATTGACGGAGGACCTCGATCAAGATACTGCCACATTTGAATAGCTGCAATCAGCTCATCCGCATGTTCAATCAATTGCGCATACAGCTGGCAATGTAAGCTGAACGCAATCAACGGCTCTGCTCAATCAAAGACTGAAAGCTCAAGCAAGCATTGCCGTCAAGAAGAAAAACATGAACACGTATCAAGGGGATCGTCGGGTTTCACAGCGATACGGGGGGCATTGACGAGCATCCCCCGCAATCAGTACATTTACGTAACGGAAGAATCATTAGAGGTTTGCACAGAATTCGAGAGCAAAGCAAGTCTCAGATCCCCAGAGCCTTTCCTTTATCGCGGGCCCAACTTGGGTGACGGAAGTGTAACCTGTTCTTCTTCTTGAAGTGCGCGACGGCCGAGGTTAGCAAGAAGGAAGGATCTCCTGGAAAATTGCAACGGTCTCAGACATCCCTATGCCTGGGATGTCAATCCTTCCTAGGGTATGTATTAGTGAATCTTCTACCTTGCTTGAGTGTTTCATTGGCCCCTCAGGCTAATGCGGATCAGAGGCATTGGTTCGAGCCGTATGGATGGGATCTCAAGCCGTAGTGAGTCTCTGCATTCGTCTTTCGATTCCTCTACCTCAGATTTATGGGATGCTGATCAGCATTTTCGCATATGATTCAAATCGATCTTCTTTAGGTACACGAGTGTAGACCGGTTGCTCTCATGCGACCCAACAGGATGGACATCATCGTCAACGTTCTTTGCCTTCCGAGGACCGCAAGAGACCCCCTACGGTTCTTCTACAATCCTATCTCCCCAGCCAAACAAACAATGAGTTAGGTTGAGGTATGTATCCTGCCCAGCAATGCGGCTACAGTACGTAAGACTGAGAACCCGACGAGTGTCTTCCCTTTCTCTAGTACCTCTTCGATCAAGGCCAGACTTAAGGCCGTACGGGTCGATGCGGTGCGTGTGACGTTTCCTTTCCTGTTGAGTGCAATCTAGCTTTCATGGCCAAGCTACTAAGCCGTTCACCCAAGCCGAACCCCGGATAGGTCAAGGTTGACCGAAATGTTTTCGAGGTGACGTGAGTGTCTGAGTCGCCTCCTATGACTCAGACGACTTCGATATGTGTAACTTAGTGTCTAGGTATGGCCGTTGTTGTTATTGCGATACCATACAACATCCGCAAGGCTATTATATCCCATTATTCAGGCATTCACTCGGGACTTCGTTGTCATATTACGTCGCACAGTCGGGAATCTCTACCGCACCCTCTGTGGCTTAGCAGATATCGTCCACCCTGTCTGGCATAGATGAAGCCGTTCCTACAGCTTATGCATACCGGATACATTTCCCATTGATCCGGAGCGCGGTTGATTACAACGAGGTCAAGAAGATCGACAGTCATCGCTACGATGGCTATCAGTCTGACCTCTTAACGTTTCTGATTGATCGACTAATCGATGTTCGCATAACGGAAGCTGCTCGCACTCTCAAGAATCGTATCTCAGGCTAGGTTCTTCAGCTCGCTTCCCTTCCTTGCGAAGGAAAGCAGAAGGGGAGTATCGCAGGAGGCAGATGACACCGCGACTTAGATGAATGGCGACTTGAGACATCGGTTTGAAGATCACGGTATAAAGGGCGAATTGTTGCAGCTCGGATGGCTAAGCCTATGTTCACATTCGATAGATACATGCTTTCAAGCTGTTGTACGCTTGTTGCCACTTTTCCTGCTCCGAAAACCGGCCGAGACCTATACAGATCTGGCTTCAATGAACATTCATCGACGTTCACCTTCTGAGTAAGTGGTGTATGCGATCCTTACGATGTTTGACATCGCTCTACTGCAAGTCTTCCATGCGGACGGTGTCTCAGTCAAAGACACCTTTTCTTGTATCACTCGGTTTGAACGATTGTATATGACCATTGGCGCGTCTCTTGTGGTCTATACCGTCACCATCAGCTCTTGCGACGATCTAAGGTCTTTTAGCCCCCTGAAGGCTCATTCGTAACGCTGTTCTATATTTGGGATTTATGCAGTGTTTGACATACCATCCCTCATCACGGTGATTCATCACTGTTGTTTTCCTTTTAACGCGTTCAGTGACCCTTCACCGGCGGGACCGTAGTCTGAACGTAAGGGGTACCCGTCCACTGATCCGAACCTGACAAGTATGCCTTCGCTTGCGGTCGTTAGGACACTCAGGTAGGGTTCGCGGTAATGTCTTGGTTCCGACCATAATATTTTCGATGAAAGGTGCAGCTATCCCAGACCTGATGTATTGCAGTACTCCTTGAATATCAGTCGATATAAATCAGCATGAACTAGATAGATGTGTCGAATCACCCATTGCCGGAGCCATTGATCTCAGCACGGCCAACTTCGAGGATAGTATACAAAGCTGTTTTCGGTTCTGCACGGTGGTCGTGAGACAAGGCGGAATCGGGACAAACAGACTTGCTTCTGTCGATATCGAGCCGAGGAACGTTCGGTCAATTGCATCTTACACGCGCGAACCCAACTGCTTCTGATAGGTCAGTTCGCCTGCAGTACAGAAGGGCTCAATGGCGAAAAAGAAGCGCCCCTTAAAACTAGCTCGTAGCAGTTGGCTACCGTCGTTCGGACCGCAAGCATGGTCGACATTGCCATCTTTGCTCCTGCTTCAATCTTAATCCTCTCCGTCTATCAAGATACATCTTGAGGACATTTGAAGTACCACAAGATAGGGCAACCCAATCTAGATCGATCGAATTTCTTCCTCGCAGACGTTGCTACTGGGAATGGATAAAGAAATCGGAACGTTCAGGATCGTACGGAGCCGTAGAACCGTCGGAGTGACAGCAAGGTGGAAGATTCACAGTTCGAAATGTTGGACAGAGACGGCTTTGCCTAGAACTGAGATCACCGCTTGGGGATGAATCCATCAGCGGTTTCCGATACTATCCTAGACCGGGCGAGTGCATCGCAGAAGTAGATTCATCCTTTCCATGCGACAATCTTTACACTACGTATGCTTAGTGATCCATCGTCAACAGGGTAGTTGCGTCCCAGCAGCGGCTGATCGATGCTCAGACGGACGTCTGGTATCTCTGACATGGGATTATGTTTTGGGCATTCATTGGGGTATGATATAAATGAAACATATACAACAAGAGCCAACCTTTTCTGAAATGCATGCAACCATTAGGACGCCAGCCACTCGCAACCACGACGTCACTGGGTCACTGGAAGATTCGGCATAGTTAAGTGCAATCGATAAGGGCGATTCGCGTGGGGAGAGCGCCTTCCGATAAATTTGGTGGTGAGACTGCGCAGTATCTCGTCCCTCATAATAGTATACTAGCGCTGTCGATATCGTCCTACAGGTCACGACGATGTGTAGCTTCGAGGTATTCAGGGTTCAAGAACTGATCTGCTAAGAACATAGCTCGAACGAGATCGTTCGGTGCGATGCACCCGAAAATCTGCTTCCTACGGTTAAGAGGCATATCTCGCATTGCAATCAACCGGAACGATCGTTCATTTAGAGGAGACGACTACGCTTCGAGATCGCTGTCAGATTCGGGTCCTGCAGACGAGCTGCGAGATGATGCACAGCTCTCCGAAGGATAAGCGTAGCCGATGTGGGATTCTTCTTTTTCCTCCAGGTTGAGTTGTGCTGGTACAGCCTGCACGGTGAGAGGAGCATCAGACTCGAAGGTCAGCTGGAAGCCGCCTTTTTGAACGTCAAGCAGTTTACTAGGAGGAGTAGGTTCGAAACGGGTCTGACTCGATGTGCCTGAGACGGATCCACCTGACCCGAAAGATTGCTTGAAATGGAACTCGGATGAAACAGCGATAATAGCGGTTTCGGTCGAGGAAATCCGGGCTCTTGTAGCTTGCCCTTGCCAGGTGTCAATGAAGTTGTCCTTTTCGCTGGGAAATAGAACGCCTTGGCATGATGATACGGACTCCGCCAGACGATCGCTAACTTCTACACCCAGAGGATACGACTCGGTTGGAGCTATACCGTTTTCGAGGTGGCTCGTGGTATGATCATCGGGAGCAGGGATGGAATCCGATCCTGCTTGTATCCGACTAGAAGAAACGGTCTTGGTCGCTCCAGTCGCACTATCGTTAGGTTAGAAGGGATCCCTGCGTACACGCCCGATCCTCCACGTCGTCCTGGGCCGTCTTCTTCACTCTCCCGCCTGACCTGACTGTATACCGTATTCGGTTTGGAGCACGCAGTCTTCACCTCGGGCTGATCTTTCTCTTTCTCAGTTGTTTCGGATGCCTTGGTGGGTATATCATCAACGCTAGCCGAGGCAGTGACCGGTGGTTGTGAGGTACTTGCGGCTGGAACTGGCGGCACAGGCGATACAGCATGTCTTTCGTTCTTTTTGCGAGATTTCCTGCTTGACGTTTCTGACCCTCCGCCATGACCGCGCTTGACAGAGCCAGACTCTGATCTGGTCTCCGTTCTCAATCGCGCCAACGTGGCAGCATCGAGAACCTTTGATCCGTCGCGAATGTTTTCGTCCGCAGTCATGGCATCAGAGACTTCAGTCTTAAAAACGGGAACTTCATTGGCCGGATCTCGTTTGAGAGCCTCAAACATCAAATCCCGATGCTTGCAGATCAACCACATCCATTGGTCACATCGTTTCGCAACGTGTTTGCGACCCAGTTGTGTCCAATGTTTAATCGCGTACCATTCCTCGAGATCGGTCGGAGCGAAAGTCTGATCACCGTTATCCCCCTGAAGAACGTCTACGTAGATCTCGTCCGGTCCTGCGATAATGGCCAATCTTACCGAGTTGTTGTTGACGCTCATAGCAAATATGGGTGTGTGTGGAATGGTATCGGCTAGCATGGTATGGCGAATGTCTTGGTCATTCAACGGATCTTCCAAGTTTGAGGGACAAACACGTTTGATGGCGGCGTCGATCATCTGTAGAAAAGACTGCTTGTGGGCGGATTGATTGAACTTGTACTCGATCATAGCGAATGAGACTGAGCGCAGGCTGAGCAGATGATGCTGGGCGAGTACGGGTAGAGTCGCCAAGAGCGCATGGTCGGCGTAGGTGTTGTTCTTTCGAGCATCCGTATGCTTACTCTCGCTAGCCAGGTCCATTTCTAATCCGTACTCGGCCCAACAGCGTAGAATATGAGTGAACTGAATTTTGACGGCTGACTCTGAGAGGTATGTCATAGGCTGGTATATGTAGTTGTGGACCGCTGTGTTTTTCGCCTGCCAGAAGGGTAGACATGATGCAGTAGGATATGGCATAGGGCGTGCAAAGTGACGTTTGAAAGGTGTTAGATCGGAGCAAGCGTGAGTCCAAGTGCATCCCTGTGTAGGAAAAGCAAGTCAGTCCCATGATCGGCTAAAGTACGGAACGAGTATACGTACGGGAATGGAAGCCAGCATGTCTACATTCGTCACGGTCTAGGGGGCGTCAATTGTTGGGGAATTAGTAAACATGCGGTGGATCGCCATTCCGGATGACAGTTTACTGACATTCTCAGGGCAGCAGACTGCGAGGATATGCATAATTGGGACGAAATTGATCAGCGTGGTTGAGCCTCGTTACGTTTGATAAAGGCCGTTCAGTAAGAGTAATTGATAATGGGCTCTCCATTGACTACAACCGCTATGCTGACAAAGATCTGTCAAGCAAGATTTCATTAGCCTAGCGGAAGCCTGCACGAAAGGGGTGGAGATTCGGTAGACCTGCACTGATATCCTGGTGAACATTGGAGATCTCCGATCCATTCGCAGATGAAGTAACGGTCTCACGGTAAGCTATATTACATGGCTTACAGACACGACTGGAAGAAGTAGTAATGGGTAGTGATGAACGATCGGCTGGCACTCCGGATTTCAAATTGCGAAGCGTCCATCCTGATCGAGAGACGTTCAGATGACCCAAAGGATGTTCAAGCCAAGAAGCGGTGGAGATGTAAGCGAGTATCGTGACCAGCGATCCAGCGAGTATCGATGAGGTGGTGCTAGATGATGTACATGAGACTCATTGTCTGTATGTCTGTATTGGTGTGTTGGTAGGAAGTAGAACTAAATTATGAGCGGATGGTCATCGTTTCAGTAAACGAGTAGCGAGTGATAGGATGTAGGACGCAAGGCAGTCGATCACGTGATCAGACACACGACCAGTCGTAAACAATCGGGGCGCTGTGAGGCCACGTGTTGCGCTTGTGTAGCGGTTGTGTTGCGATTGTGACGGCTCACGTCGTGCTTGTGCAGACTGATGTCGCGCTTGAGCTATCTTTGGGTTGCACCAGTGCTTGCCTCGTGTTGCAATCGTGATTCCTTGTTTTGTGCGTGTCTGGCTTGTGATTCCCCCACTAGCATCTTGAAAGGAGAGCTTCCTACTCGTCGTGCTCATCGCAAATGGTAGCAGTCTCGCCTCATCGATCCAACCTAGGAAAGTAAGAGGACGTCTGGTGACTGGTGACGAAGATATTGTCTATAGTCTGTACCAGGGACAACAAATATCATCCGAAGCGTCCGGAGAATCAGAGGTGCAAGATGTCTTTCGCGATCACAGCTAAAAGGAGGATAGTATTTCTCGGGTAGGAGACCGTACAAACGCACACACTGAAGAGGCTGAGCTTTTCGAGCGTTGCTAACGTATGATGCTAGCGCGTACGATCACACTGAACCCAAAACGCTACATAACCCACAAAAACCAGGTTACACTTCCCTCGGATAGTCACACAAGCCTTTACAGGTTTGTCGATTCGTCTGTAAGTTGATGGCATCGATCTGGACGATGCAGCATCTACCGAATTCAATAAGACGGTTTCCATGAGACCCTGTCTTCTCACGTACCGGCAAGTGTAGGTATCGAAATCTTCGCCTTAGCGAGCTGATGCGAGTCGACGGCACATAGTACCACGAAGAGATCGGTCGGCAAGATGAAAAACAGATGGGCAGGATGGGATAGACTAAATGGCACATTATTCCGTATCCTGCAACTTGACCGAGCAGTCGGGGCCCTGTGCATCCGCCATGAACAACAGAGTGAGTATTTTAAGAAATCTGCACAGAATCGGATCAAAAACGGTTGATAAGGTGCTTGAAACATTGCTCGGGCATGGTTGAACACCTACCGAGGTGGCGTCCGTTACGCTTCGTTACAGATTTAAGGAGCAGAAGGCATAATCCATTACTATTCTCGATCGAATTCGAAAATTAGCTCAGATTTTGCTGGTCAGTCGGGTCCATTACCAAGAATGAAGGTAATCCTGATCATGAAAACTGGATCCCTGCTTCTTGAGAACAGAGCACCTTTCCATATCGCGACGGAATCGTGAAATTGGTCGAATGACAATGATCGTCCATAATGAAAACGAGGAGGACTTCCGACCAATCTTCTCGCTTCAGACTACGATGGTCAGTTTCGGGTAGGTCAGCAATGTAGCTCCGGTTCAGTTTAATGGGAGTAAGAATCGCAAGCGTTTTTCTGGCAATAAATGAGTCATCTCTCAATGATCTTCTAAGTATTTGATCACACTTGTAGAATTCAATCAAGATGGTCTGCCTGTCTTTTGGGGGGCTTCCGACGACGAGTGATTTCGATTGCATCCAACGAAGCTACAAGGAAAGATGTGCAGAAAGTCGACCAGGTAAGCTAACAGCGACATCCGGGAAAAGGTCAGAATTTCCGGAGACGTTCGAAGTGACCCCGCGTATTAACGTTGTGGGAGTGTCCACGTGGGCTACGTATATTCAGTCGACATGTCAAACGAGACAATGCCAGTGTATACAAAGTGAGTTAATCATGCCATCGGACCTCTGGTACACAATTGCCAATGGGTCAACAGGGCTTCCGTATATAACGCGGGTACAACGAGACTTCCGCTTCGCAAGCCATTCCATAATGTAGCGTCATGCAATCAGCCCTCATCGCGTTTCTCGACGATCATCGATCCATGAAGGGGTTTTCGGCTGTCAATGATCGGTGTCAGATGAAAGAGAATAAGCTGTGACGACTCGCGCTCATCTTGACCTTCTAGTGTAAATTGAGGATAGTCGCGCGCAGAAATTACGATCGTTGATGACGAGCTGACAGGTAGTGTTGAAAAGGGAAACTGTTGCCTAGGCCTCGCAGACATACCGAACATCCAACCCCACACCATCAGCAATCGTTGGGTAAACCGTAAAAGAAGGCGCGAAAGTAATTTAGTGCTCAAGCTCAATGTCGAAAACGGTTTCACAGCTAAGCATGAAACTAGAAGCTAGGGGACCACAGTTGTACTGTCACAAAGTTCATAGACAGGCCAGGAGTTGTCGATGGAACGAACAATCCGCGATTGACGCCTCGAATTCTTTGCGGGTCAAAACCAGGAACAGTGATCTGTTACGAGCGCTCCCTCATTCGTAGCATAAAACTCAGAAGCGTCCTGTGATTACGCTCATCCTGAATTGGAATGGGGCTTGTATTACTTCGTGCCCATTTGAAAGACTCGACGGTGCAGATGGCTTGGCAGCATAAGCGATATGCTCTAACGGCCTGAACACGAAGCTGGACAAGAACACGCCAGCGCGCTCCGTCTGAGGCAGAATTGCGTCTTGGGCTTGACTCAGAACGCTGTTCTCGGTCTTCCAATGCACGTACAACTTACATTGAGATCTCCTCCAACAGCGATGTACACATGCTATGTAGTCACCAGTCTTTTCAATCTTGTCCCTATGAATGCGCATTACCTGACTATCTAGGCTCGCGTCCGTCCGTTGTCTTGTATTCTTATTACGATGCTGGATTACCAGTATAAGCAAGTCGTGCTCGATTCCTTTCGCGCGTAGGGTGATACAATCATTGCGGATATCGCTTCAGCACAGCCATATGTCTCGTGATAGATCCCGTTTGACTCAGCATGCAGGAAATACAACTCTCGTAGAGCGAACCGCGACACCACAGCTTTGAGCTGACGTGTACTGCTAGCTGGCGACCATCGTAGTCATAGATCAGTCGATCTCGCATGGCGCCGCGACCAGTCATGCCGAGTCGACGTTCTTGAGTTACCGTCCGACGTGAGATGCACTACTTGTCTTCACACGTGGAGATGCCACGCGGGCTAGGTACGCTTCAAGTAAGCTTGAACGAATACTGTACGACTTGAACAATCTTTCCGTAAGTCACGGCTTAGTCTGGTCTCGTGGACTCGAGAAGACTCAAACACATGACCCATTGATCTAGGCGAAGTAGGCCATCATCGGTTGCTCTTCTAGCCAGCAGAGGCCTCTTTGTCCTGTGAGTCCTCTTCTGAGTGATAGGCTTTGGGACACTCTTCAATCCTCATGGGCGGCAATTCTGCCTTTCCAACAACCTCTTCTCCAGATTCAACGGCGAAAAGACGAAGATATTCCATTGCCGATGTGATTGACTATCCAGAACAAGGATTCCAACCCACCTGTGACCTCGAGTAGGTTGGCTGTACTCTCATCGCTGATAGGAACTTTTGATTGAGCAGAACTCAACGAATTGCTGGTGATCTGGTACTCCGACTCAGCCGATACTATGAGGCGCGCGTCTGACTTGTTACACATCTAGAAAGTTGTTCGAAAAATTGCACTTGCGCGTGATAGCTCACCGTCACTCACCATATATTCTCTGGATGCCCGGCAACAGGTCGAACTGTTCACGCCTATCTTTCGTACCGGGCGTGCACGAAGATGACAATTTCATGTTCGTTTGCATCCTTATTCTGGAGAGAAGCGGATAAGATCTGAGTTGTAACACGATCAGCATTGTCATCCGACCGGGATCGCCCCACTATTGTATCTTGGTGCATGTGGTAGCGAGGAGTTTTGCTGCGGAGTACGCATTTCATGATGCGACTCAGCTCCCTTTAAGATAAAACTTGGCAGAACGGAGCTATCTACGAGACAGCCTGTCCTTCCGCTAGACGCATTTGCTGAGCTGCACAAGTCTTTCCCCCTTCTTTTCGTCTTGCTCGTTCTGGCTTGGCGACAGATCTTCGCGGTTCTATCCGAGCCGAGAAACCGTTCTTGCAGCGGGTATGAAGACCATAATGTTATACTTAATTCTCATTGAAATGCGCCTAAACGATACAGGTGTGTTTATATATCTGTTTAACAGGAAATGAGTGAATGAAGTCACGACGGACAGGCGTGACTGACTCATATAATAGGGAATGCGATGCACGTGGTCTAACTAGGAGCTCGGCTTTCGGATGATAGGAACGAATTGATATCGCCTCTCATCGAGTCCACTATCATCTTGCAAGCTTCGTAACCGTCCCATTCTCTGCTCCGGCCAGTCATCATGGTTTCCATCAGTCCTATGGACTTGTCCATTCTTCCAACGAATTGCCAAAGGTCGGGGGGATTTGGCATCTCGCCTTCGTTGAGATCGTCGTCTTTGTTTCCACTTTCATTCGAGGGCATGAGACATTTCTGACCAATACGAACACAAGAGGCACATCGACCGATGGGTTCGGAATCGAAAATGACGTAACAATCTCTCTTGACTCGTTTTGATTCGATACATCCTCTGCAGCGGTTAGATCCTACTAATAATTTGGCATCAGGGTGGTCGATGATCTTTTGGGCTGACTGTGTTACGAAGCCGGTCATTAGTAGATTTCGATTCCGGGCGGGTGCCTCAACTTACGGCGATCTTGTTGTTAACCTTTCCATCATTCGACTTGGCTTGTGGGACAGCATGTAGCTCCGAGCTCCTAGCACGACTTGCTCCTCGATTTCGTAGCCCCAACTGACCGCCTAACGGAGATGCCTGTCCGAAGGGATCGAAATTGTCGTCATCACCAAAGCCAGCCATTGAGGTCGATTCGTTTAGATCGTTGGAGGGGGTTCGAGCACGCTCGATATGTCTGGACGAAGAGGCCTGAGCTTCCGGACGGCCTCTGGGCATTTCGATGCTTTCGTCGCCTGGATCATGATCACATCCTGGTATAGGAGTATGACGAGGATCGAACCGACGTCCTGGTCGGACTATGGGGGAGGTATCAAGTTGCATTTCGTCAGAGGCGTGTGGTGCAAGCGATGTTTCGGCGGCACGCGGTGAGTCTGCAGTATGCTGAAGCGTTGCACCGCCGTTTGGGAAGTCAGGTCCGTTACTATTGCCAGTAGTACGTGTGACCAAGCCGCCTGGCTGCGCAAAGTCGACGAGGAAGGCCGAGTTACCAGGTACATGCGCCACGATGTTTCGTTTGTTTGTCTCGTCGAGTCTCTGACTTGAGGCGATCGCATATGTATGAAGGTTTTTTCCGTTTGACTGCGATGCCGGAGGTGGAGGTGCGGACGGTAGTGTTGGAATAGGTGTGGGAGTTCGACCTGCTCGCTGTTTCTTCTTCTGCTTCTGCTTTATCGCTTCCAATCGCCTCATCATATCGATCTCACGTTGTAATCTTTCGGCCTCTTCCTCCAACCCAGAGTCCTCAGAACCTTCTTCTACCTCATCCACCTGATCATCCCTACTTCTCTTGCCGAGTGCCATCCCGAAGCGAATTTCCTATACGGTCATCGAGGAAGACGCTTTGAGTACTTTCACTTGACCAATATCTTGCACTGCAGGAGGCCGGATTGAGCAGATATACCAGATTAGCCGGGCATAACCAATCGGTGTCCGCATTTCAGGTACGTACTTCGATCCTTATCGAGCTAACTCGGTTCGTTCTGATCAGATGCTACCAGGTGGCCAGATAGTTAAGCCTATTCGCCTAGTCGCATTGCTAATTCGATGTTACGATTCGGTGGACCGTATCGTAGAATCGAGTTTGCCGTGGGGGTGTGCAATCGAATGTAAGCAAGCATCCAAGTCGAACAAGTCATGCGAGTTGTGACACTAAATCGCATAACCCCGCGGTCAGCCGCGGCTCTGACCACTCATCCCTAGGTTATACCAGGGCAGATAGCGCAAAGCCTAGCTAATCTGCGGATCTCATGCGTTCACCTCGCAAACTCCTGAGTTCACCCCTCACGGCCGAGGTCCGCGAGTACCAGTACTACTAGGACAATAATCAGATCGAGGGTGTGGACGTTTTACTTACCTCGAGAGGTTAGACACGGCTCAGTGAGGGTTAGGGGTTAGAACGTGGTGTAGTACAGTAGAGAGCGTCTAGTTACAAGGTGTTTCGATTCCTAGCTATTCAAACGAGTCGTGTACCTTGTACACCAATTCCTCCTGTTTCCTCACGCTTCAAAGTGTCTGAAACGAGCTCTAAGCAGTAGAAGTGAGAGTCTCTTGAGCAGGAACTCATAAGATCC
>BCIV01000029.1:0-56564 GCA_001600055.1 Filobasidium wieringae
GTCGTCCGCAAACAAGAAGTGCGCAATGTAGCGTCGAACAAGAGCTTGTCAAGTTGATTCACTACTCGCGACCATTACCCAGGGGCGTCTCCATTGCTGATGCTTCTACTCCCTATGGCTGGGCCCTCTATCACGTGATTACTGCTATCCTGACCCGTGTTGTCGGAATCGATATCGCAAATCTGTATACTGGTGAGAGCTTCAGACAAAAAAGCTGCATTGGTACGGTCTGTCGAAGTACCATACGACGTGCGGAGTATCAGATAATCTTACCTAACCTGTGCTTGCAGCTCGAGTCAGGCCACAAGCTTGTCTTATGACAGGGATACGAGCTGACTCTTTGGCCTGCCATCGAGAGGACAGAGCAGAAAGCAAGATGGGGTGTCCAGGTTTGACAGCACTTGTCATGCCGGATGAGGAAATAGGTATCTTTATGCTGATAAGGGTATGTCAATGTGGGATACATAGTTTGCAGATTCTACGTACGGTCATTTAGGGGTTAAACCCAGACACGGCCGAAGCTAGCCAGCGACAGGCAGTCGAGAGGCTCACAAGAGGACAGTCTGGTATTACGCGTTTATTGCATACGAGGAAGCATTGCGTCGTCCTAGCAAGGGTAAGAGGAAGATGGCGCAAGCGAAAGCCGTTTAGCATCACTGAGTTGAACGTAGTAGACACGTTCTGTCAGCCCAAAGGCGGAGATCATGCGGTCGAGGATATTTGGAGATGATAGTCGTCATAAATTTGCCTTTTTTAGTCAGCTGCCTGAGCTGCCTGCGGGATCGGTCGTTCGGAGGTCCCTGTAGCTGCAGCTCCATATGTTTGAGCGGCCTAGACAAGACTTTACCAGAGTGTTTCGAGACCAACAAAGCCAGACCTGGCTGCGGCGGCAAGCTTGACATCCAGCTCGTGGACCCAGGCTCTACCTACGGTCTGATTATCAGCCTCACCAAATTGTGAGAGAATAGCTGATGAAATATTGCCTAGCGACAGGGATGTCAATAAGATGGACAGATCTTGAACTACGCAAATAGACTGGATAGTTGTGTTTCAACTATGATTGCGTGATCAATAACAGTGAGAGGCCCTTGAAACGAGCTCAGATGGATAAGGGGACTTCTCGCACTACGCAATGGAATCTATATTTTGCCGAAGCTCGAGGCGGTTACGTAGATAGGGAGGTAACGGGATACCTTGTTTCTTCAAGAAGGCGCGTATTCGTAATCATCTGGAACCGCCTGTAGCCCCTACACACAACACTATTCTAGCCTTCGCGATAAAAATCTTCAAAGCATTAGCCTTGCCTGCTCGCAACGACCACTGCTTCCCAATTCAGTAGGCAATGATATGTACCCCGTCGATCGTTTGATATCCATGGGATTGTGCAAGTTTAATGAGACGCGTCTCTTGGGGCTTGTAACACATGTCGAGTAGACACCCTTTTCATGTGCCATGAGGATGGTTTGGAGCATGTCCCGAGGGGCGGTATTTGATTTAGATTTCAGTTTGACGTCTGGGACGTTTGAACTATGTGATTCGAAGCGGTAGCTAGAGCCGCCTGTTCGACAATTTGTGAGTGTATGATTATCGGTCCAATATGACGAACGCTCGAATGGCCTCAATGGACGTCTTTAATTAGAACGTCCACCTCGCGGGCGTCTCGATTAATCTTAGGGAGCGCGAACTCGCATAGCATAATTCGAGTCAGTCCTGGCGAAAACAACCAGGAACTGATTGGCAACTATAGTCGGAGATCACACTGAGGCTCTGCAGGATACTGGTCGAAGGTTATGTCGATTGAGAGTCAGGGGCGGAAAGCAATGTCGATTGAGGTATTTGGACCGCTTGCGTCCCGGTGACGACAAGGCAAGATTAGTAGCGGATTCAAGATAAGAGACATAACACCGGACTCGACAGCCTGAGATTGTCTTCTCATACTGGGGTCTAGACCGTTTCATAACGAAGGACCGAATCATCAGCACGACTACTACAGACAGGTGAGAAGACCGGTACGATCGGACGATCTCGCTTGGAGCTGTCCCATTGGCCTCGCTAACGGTTCCAGGCTGACTTGATCCAATCTTCGATCGACCGCACGAGAGGGAAGCGTTGATCCCTGAATGCAACTGTGATGTCGATAAAACTACTAGGCCGGTAATCAGGCATATCTACGAGTTCGGCGGGTCAATCGTCATATTGTCCGTTGCATTCATCCTTGACCGGCGTACTCTCAAATATGTTGACATGCACGTGAACCAGTGATCGGCTTGTTCCAGGCTGGTGATGTGTGAGAGACGATTCATGTGCTATCCGATGGTGTAAGACGAGTCAAACGTCACAGCTATCGGTACAACGACTGACAGGTGTTTACGTACACCACCATTGCTCCAAGAAATCCTTGACAGTTTGCGAGCCTTCAGGTCGGAGCACCAATTCTTCAGAGGAAGGTACAAGGTCTCCACGAGCTGCACAGACCTGAAGTTGCCAGAGCATCTGTTCTTTTCCAGTCGTTTCCGAAACTTTTCTCGAGAGTTCCTCCAGGGAGTATCTTGTGACGTCGAAAGCTGATCCTGAGGTCACACAACAACCGGAATGAATATCAGATCGAGTCTCCGATGAAGAAATATCTTTTCTGCTTACCAGTGATCTGCTCAGCGAGACGAACGACTTCGTTCCATGACACGGTATCGCCAACGATCCACACATGTTCGACCCACACGTCCATCTTCAACACGTCGACGACCCCCTCAGCCAGATCCTGTAGCCTGGTGAAAACCAGCGGCTGAGATGCGTCTGCCGGGAGTTGTGCTTGCTTGTTTGCAAAGTCGACTGGAATGGTGAATTGACTCAAGCCCGACATGGCTTGTCCTGCCGTGTTCCTTGATGAAGCTTGTGCTAGATAATTCATGAAGTATTGGCCGGGGTAGATACAGGTGTATTCCAATCCGCTCCCGAGTAGACTCTTAAGAGCCTCATGCTTGCTGTTGAACCTGGTCACTTGACGGTTTACGTTCTGCCCCGCTCCCCACTGGCTAGAAACGAACCTTCTGACCGTTGGGCATTGTTTCGCAGCTTGAATCAGGTTCAAGTGAATCTCAGCTGGCAAGCCCGACGGGATTGTTGAGATGACGGTATCGATGCGCTCAGATTCAAGAACGGTGGAGATGCTGTCGACATCGCTGTAGTCAACGGTATGAAGCTGATGCACCTGGCCATCAGGACGACGAGGTGATTCGGAAGGAGGGGAACCACGAGTCAAGATGATGACGGTGAACCCGTTGGTGGTGAGGGTATTTGCTATGGTAAGGCCTACTCCAGGAGAAGCACCTCCTGCGATTGCGATTCCATTGCTTTTGGATGGCATGATCTCCGGTTTCGATGGTTGTGCCATCGTTCTGATTTACCTGCACGTAGTAGCACAGGTGGATGTTTGGTCGGATTCTGGCGGATCGTTGGTCTTCTTCGACAATGGACCTCTGCGTTCGAAGCGAAGATCTGCGGACCTCAGTGCTTCCTGCGTGGAGCTCCGCAAGTCCACAATGTCCGTGGCAGGCAAATCGTTGCGACCTCCACGGCGTCGGTCTCAATCGCCTAAGCTTTCGATTTACCGCAGTACATGGACTCTCTTCTCGCAACACCATACGCGAATTTAAGTACTAGATTCACATCTGTCCTACGTGGGCCTTACCATGTGCGCTTCAAACCAAGTCCAAGCAAAAGGGTGGACAGCTGAACTTCGTAAGGAGAAGAGATCGACGATTCAGTTGATATGCAGAGCTCCCGTGGGCGACAAATTATACGCCGGAACCTACGCGCTCATCGGTGTGGAGACCGTTCAGAGGACGTCCTTTGAGGTCCGATCCTCGGACATCACTGTCTACATCTAGATCGTCTCAGGATGGTAATAAGAGATAGCTCGATCTGCAAATCTGACGAGGACAAGCCCTGTGCTTGGTCTTACTCGGTTTTGTCATCTGAAAATTCTGAAAACGACAAGTAGATGTTTGCGGCTCGGAAGTGAAACAACAATGACAGGCGATTGTAGATATACGGGTCAGCGGAGAGGACGTTATGAGTATACGCTGGCCGTCGCAATACGGAATCAAGGATGGGATGAGGCAGTCTTGCAAGCGAACCCCACTCTCCAGTATCAACGTGTCGTGGTGATGGCACCGACTGGGTTTCAAGAACGCTAGTGTAGCTAGTACACATGGTACACAAGATCGAATTGATCGACGTCGTTGTTTGCTGTTGTTGTTTAATAGCACTCCGAGTCTCAGCTCTGAATTACAGCTACCAGCTGAAATCAGATCTTACCACTCAATGTAGTCATCATTAACGATCAAAGTCAGCAATCGCTTCTTCCAGTCGATGTTACTTCTTCCAACAGCACTACAGACACAGAGTACAGTAGACTCTCCTATCACCCTTCACATTCCGTATAAGACACCAGGGTTGTTCCGTACAACAGGTCTCCTTGGAATGCAGATCATGCAGACCCGCCTATTCGCTTCCTTGATTCTCTTTAGAGCTTGGAGCTGCTAGATATCGAACTGGTGAGTCTCTTTTAGGTACTATCCGGTTGATCTGTGGCCTGGCTAATGGACCCTGCCGGATCCCTCGTTTCGTTCAGCAATTTTTCCGGCAATCAACACATCGCTTCTTCAGACATCTCAACGCACGAATTGTCACATGATGAGAACTAGATCTCAAACCTCCAGGGCTCAACCCGATGGCCAAGACCAGCCCTCGTCGCAAGCTCCAGTATCAACACTCTCGAAAGAGTAAGCCATAACTTCGATCACAGTGTCTAAGCATATCACTCATACCGTCCTTTAGGGTCCTGAACAGAACGAGGCTGCCTCTTGACGAGCCAGAGTTTGACTTCATCGAACCTATCGAGGAGGATTTCAAAGCAGAGTCTGGTGGAAGGAAGAGACCGGCTCCTGGTGAGACTATGTATACCACGCTCAGCAAGGAATACCCGGTCAAGCGTAGATTCGGTGGTTTTCCGAATCTCACTGCCTCCGGGACTGCTTCGACCCCGAGCCTTTACCGATGTTTCCGCCTTCTGCAGCGATACATGAGAGACTGTCTGGCTCAGCGCCTCCACTGACTCCTCTCAGTAATAGTGGGAGAGGAGAGGATCACCGCAACACGAGTATCCAAGCCGGACAGGCTCAGAGTTCGAGACAACTAGTGGCTGAAATGGCTGGCCACGAGCGTATGGACAAGCGATATGTTTCCGTAAAGCACAGAACCAAGGTTGGTACAGAGCCATATTCGGCCATCCAGAAGAGAGGAAGATCCTTTTACCTTAGTGCGACCGGCAGACAGCTCCGAACCAGCATGGAAGGCGGAACCGAGAACGCTGGTACTATTGTCAAGTGCAAATTTCTCAACGGGATAGCGAAAGCCATCCTAGGGAAACCCTCTTACGCAGATTTCTTTCATTACGCGGGAAACGGCACGTGGAAGCCAGATCTGCGAGGCGTGCACGAGATAAGGAAAGCCGATATCGAGCTTAGACCAGATATCTTAGTACTCAAGAAGGGTCGAGACGTCTTGAGTACTCCGCTAGATATGCATGATATCGGCGCTCTCGGAGAGGACAAACTGCACCCTCACCAGGATTCGAAGGAGAAACTACTTTTCCAATTGCAGGACTATCAAGTAGGCGAACCGTTATCGAAACGTCATTCTCCATATGCTGATAAGTTCATCACTTGGCTGCTATAGCGTAAGCAACTATTGAACCAGCCGCTCGCAAGCAACTTGGTAGGGTTCACGATGAGCGGTAGGCGATTCAGGCTCTGGATGACTGATCCAGTCAATCACATTGGATCACGTCCATGCGATTTAGGATCAGAGGACGACGAGACAATCAATCGATTCGTCGATTTCATTGCGTTGTTGCTCGGTCCACTGGACTATCTTTGTCCTGGTTGGCATCCTTGCGATACCCGAACGTTCGAAATCGAACCTTTGGAGGTACAAGACAATCCATCCGAGCCGTCTGTTCGTTCCGTACCCTCGACGGTTACCGACTGGATCGCTGGTAATGATCAGTTTCAGCATGGTATAAGTCGTATCCGTGGAGATATACATGGAAGACGGACTGTCGGCCTTTTCGGACGAGGTCAGGTGGACAATCGACCTTCACCTGTTTCGCTCAATGTGAAGCTATCTTTTCTTTCGCGCAAATACGAACGTCACGAGTACAAAGTTTACTCACATTTGCAAGCTCGTCATAAACATCGCGACGCTGTCAGAACGGATCGTGATCCGAGGTACTGCCATGATCATCGACAAATCGAACAGATCCCTGACTGGGAACAGGTGTACGATCGTCTGCCCAAATGCCTTGGGGCCATCAAGATTCCATACATCTTGCCCTGCAGACAAGACCCAGACCCCGCTATACGAGCTCAAGGGGATCCCAACAATCAGGTTGTGATGTCTGGCTTGGTCTTCGAAGGCGAACCGCATAGATCGATCGAAGATGTGGGGATCACGTTACGTGCCCATATCGTGGTTGCATACGATGTCATACGGTCGATATGGCTCATCTCGGCATACGATTGCCATTACCGAGACTTGAATTTGGGAAACATCTTGATTGATAGTGATGGTCGAGGCCGACTCATAGACTTTGGGAATGTGGTGCTAGCCATGACACGACGATACACAGCTGATGACGGGCCTCAGCTAGCAAAAAAAATCATGAATTGTAACGACGACGGAAGGTCCGGAAACGCTTATTTTTTGAGCACCGCTTCTATGGCGGGTCAAAAGATGACGGAAGAACTTGCCGAGGAAAAACAGCTTCTTCGAGAGCTGCTGAACAAACCTGAAAAGGACCAACATGATCGAGAAGATATCGAAAGTCGTGAGGCAAAAGTCGCGGCAACGGAAGAAGCTATACATCAGCATCATACCCATCGTTATACAGATGATCTGGAGAGTTTGATCTACGTTCTATTGTGGCAGGTGTGTTCTGAACGACTCGAAAGGCTCGTTCAGTCTGCTGATGGTCATTTTCAGCTTACACAAGGCGAAGGTGGGAGCCACCACTACCAAACCCATCGCATCAATGAGTACGATACCAAATTACTCAACTGGAATAAGCACCTCGAACCGGTAAGGCATGATTCTCCGTATGACTATCCAATATCAACCGAATTTGACTTTTCCGGTCTGGTTGTTTCCAGTTGGTGAATCGTGCCCCTTTTCGCATCAGAGGATTGATAGTAGGGTTAGCACGAATCGTGCATGCCCACCAGGCAGCTTTCAAGAAGAAGTATGAAGCGGGGACGATGCCGGTCCAGATGACCATAGAGGAGTTCGAGTGTTTCCGAGCGTTTGCAGCGTTCATGAAGAAAAGCCTAGACGAGATCCCGAGCGAGTAGTTAGACGAGTAGAAGCGACGCTGTACGCTTTATATTAAGGCATGATTATATAAACCTCTATCGTTATATCGACTCTCTGGCATAGTTGTGGCTGTTAATACATATCTCATCATTGTCCAGTCATAAGATGGAACGACAACATGCGGCGTATCGCGTAGAGGGTATAGGAAAAGTCTTGATATGTTCGTTGAGGGTCGCGGTGGTATTGGTCTAAATTTTTCCCCTGTTCAGCGAGGTCTTCGGCGCTGTTGCGAAGGCATTGAACGTGCTAAAGGTTGCTATGTGAGTATTTTGCCATGAGTCATCTCTCGAGATATTTGACATGGAAGTGATTATGAAACTTACGGTGCACCTCCTGCTGAATGCCGGTTGACTAGACAATGCCGAGTTGAGCAGGCGCAAGGTATTGTCCAGGATAGCTCGATCCTGTCAAGATTGAAACGCTCAACGTCAGGGTAGCCTGGGAATCTGTCTGCAGCATTTCGAACTCACTCGGTCCTGAGCGTCCTCGAAATCAGACCAATCGGTATATAGGAATGAGCGCTGATCGTCCATGATCTTGTCCAGCCACGCTTGAGCGACCGGCTGGTCGTCCTTGTGGTAACCTTTTATGACAGATGAGTGCTGCGATGTTGTTGTCGAGTCGAGGTAAGCGCTGGTAATCAGATTAAACAGATAGTTCAGCTCACAAGAGATTGTCGATGATATTTGACGGCAGCATCGATCTCGTCTGAGCAGAGAGTAGGTTGTACGAGGTCCACGAGTTGATCTGGTTGAGGCGTAAAGCGCTTCAGTATGTTGTGATCGCAAGAGTACGAAAGGATTCGAAAACTCGCCCGCATCGTCGCCAGGCGATCGCGGCTGGAATCCCTTTGGCTCTGGACTCTCGCTGTTCCTGAGTGATCGAGTGTCAGGTCGTTCTTCTAATTCCCGGTCGACACTGGGTGAGTCTCGCAGAGCCGGATCAAGTCGACGATTCAGGACGGGATCGTGACGTTCGGATGATTCGGTGAGTGGCGCTTCAGCGTGCTGATTCTTGGGTTGTGAACTGGCGAATCTTTGTCGACCGACCCTGATGACGTCGAGCTCGAGATCTGCCTCTGAAGCTTTCCTCTTGCCCTTTGCTTGAGCTCGTAGTGAATCGACCACCTCATCGCCCTCGTCGTCTGCATCTTCCTCCGTACTGGATCGGCCCATGAACCTTTTGACTTTAGGTTGAGGTCGAAGAAGGTGGAAAGGTGTCTTGGGCAGGATGTCGCCTTGGAGTCTCGGCTCGAAACGTACTTGTGTTCCTATTCTGGCAGTGATCGGCACAGGTGTATCGGTTTCGTCCTCTTGTCTGGGGATATCGTCGAACACGCCTTCCTCGTGGCCTCCATCTTCCTGCTCCGCAAGTTCTGGCTCGTCTGGTGCTGGACCCGATCCGCTGGCCGTAGGTTGTACTGCATTGTGCGAAGGATGGGGACGAGGAGGGTTCGGCTCGGGTGTTTGGGTGGGGATTCGCTTTTTTGTTACCGAAGTGAGAGGAGGTAGTGAATTATAGGGAAGAGGAACGACGAGGGGATGTTTTGAAGTATGATCGAAAGGTTGAAGATGGACGTGCGTGCTGAGCTGAACGGTGATCTCGAGTGAACCAGTCTCGGGGTCGGCAGTACTGCTGAGCTTGCAAGCATCGAAGACGTCGGTAGCCCACTGTTCGTTGTCCTCCAGCTCGGCACAATGTGTTCCGTTTGGCGAGAACAGTCGTGTGAAGAGATCTCGATACGACCGGTAGTAATGCAGTTTGTCCTTTGCGTCGCGTATGATGATGGGTCTTGTTCGAAGGGCTTCATCGACAAGATTCTCCTTTTGAAAGGTGAGCATATCAGATGTTGATCCGGTAGACTCGGTATCGATTTTACTCCGATCTAGCATGCACGGGCGTCCTCCTCTGACACAGAGAGCGCATTTGACCGTGTCGACTCTGCAGGAGGATCGATTCAGTAGCGTTCGACGACAGATCAAATCACTATTCGCTATCCCGTCTGATCACTCACATATCATCCTCCTTCCATATTCGATAACAAGGTGCCTTTGCTTTGACGCAAGCGACGCATTTATACTTGTCCTCTATCTTCCTGGCATACGCTATGATATAGCTCGACCGCATTCCTTTACGTACATCTCCGACTGGATTGTTGAGGGAATGGAGGAGGACGAAGAGATCCGTGCAGAACCCTGCTCGATCTCGGTCGTCGACGTTGTCCGGATGGCGATATCTTTGCCTGAGGATTTGTTCGAGAGTGAAAGAGATTTTAGCTTCTGGTTGTTGCTGGACGATTTCCCGAAGGAACGGGCTCGCGTTTTCGTGGGCTGAAAAGGTGGAAGGCGGTAGCATGGTTTTGGTGCTAGTGTTCTTGAGTGTGGACCTCTGTGGTTCCCGTCGAGGTGAAGAGGGGGACACCGTCGAGAGATGTCGAACTCGAGCGATGATTGATGAGGACGTTATCTGCCGTGATGGAGGATGCAGCTTCCAGTCACGTGACACGATCACGTTGAATCCCTTTCCATCATTCTGATTCAACCTCGATTCACGGGGGATTCAGGGTATGAGCACCATGAGCGGCCCAATCGAGGCGAGCAACCCGTGAATAGAGCACGATAGTGCTCCATACGGATCATGGTTACTGCTGTCTCGAGGCATAGCGAGACGCCATGGCAGCCTCGAAGCTGTCAAGACTTCCAGACTTCTACCACGATCGACGTAAGCTGGTATGCTAGCTCAACCGTTCAGCAAATTTGCAGTAATATGTATCGGGCTCTGTGTCTGATGCCCTGCATTGATTCTGCGAACCATGAAATCCCAAGGTGACTTGTCGCTTCAGACTGAATTTACCTGATATCACACTGATGTGGAAGACTGGAAGTCGGCGCTGGTCTTCGAGCGATCCGCGGATCCCTGACCCATCACCACCGGGTCCGACCTCCACATTTTCGTCATCCTCGTCACTTGCTCACTTGCTCACTTGAGCTGTGAAGTCGATGGTGACCATGGCACCTCGCCATACGCCACTCGCCAGGGCTGTCACCATCATTTGAATCAGAGAGCGGTGCAACACTTAGGTTGAGCATCGGTTGACATGACAAGGATACTCGGAACTGGCAACGATGATGGTCAAGATGGGCGAACGACTTGGAACGATCTTGATAAGTCGCTTCAGCAACAAACGGGTGATCGCTTTCCACGCTCGTAAGTCGAGAGATCGTTGATGGGAAGAGGCATGTGAGTATGCTCACTTGTATCCTTTCAATATTTCCAGCACCTCACATCACTCGTCACCTCGTTCCTCCATCCAGAAAGCATCAGTTCGACTTGCCTAGACCGCTACGTTCGTAAATGAATCAGCTGCTATTACCCGCCGACGACTTTACTCTACCATCAAGAAGCAACATCAGTCTCCTTTTGCGATCTTTGTCCACTTTTCACAGGTAGCGAGTTGAAATAAAATCCCCTATGGAATTGGATCGACCAGGAGTCTCTCATATTCAAGGAATACGAGGACACGCCGGCCAGCCATGCTACCTATTGTGGGACTACAGAGCTCCTCTCTGGTACTGCTAGAATCCATCTCAAGCTTACTCCAACATAAGCACGCAGCCTCCTCACAGCGCTATGTCGCCGAACGTTTCGAGGCATCATTGAACTCCAAGCCAGTCGTATCTCAAAGCTGGATACTACAGCTCGGCTACCGGCAGGTAAGTACCGACCTCTTATCACGACAGGCTTCCGCTTATTTGAGACGGTCGAGCAGCTTCTATGCACAGATCTCCTCACGACGGGACGCAAGAACAAGCCATCGGGTTCCGTCGTTTTGTGCTCTCACACTAGCGTCGCGGTCGAACTCCACAATGTATATTCTCAGAATACCGAGATCGTCGAGATACCCTGAGCAGCGACTTCTACCGGTCCTAAATACCTTGCAGCAGAGACTTGAGCGAGATGAACAGTTGCCCAACAAACGATGCGCAGAAACGTCCTACGGACAGCTTCCACCGTGATTTCGTTCTATCGCAAGTAAGTCTTTCATGCCTCCATATAGGACGTTTGGAACACAACCCAACCTGGCAGGTCTGATTCGCTGGCCTGCAACCCTTCCCGTCCGGAAAGAAATGCTGGCGACATGAGTTTCCTCTCTTCACGATGATTGTACTCGATCGCTTCATATACAGCTTCCGGACGGAGACGAGATACCGGCAATTGCCCGCACTGGGCGTTCCTCTTGCACCAGGGACGGTCTACAAGTTCTACTTCTATGCTACGCTGCCCATGAAGTTATATGATATGATATTGTTTGCATAATTCCACGCGCAATATGTGTCTCTGCGGTCACAGCGGACCATCGAGGCAAGTTTCTTATCGTAAAGCCCGTTCCAAAAGGTATCTCCCATTCTCGATCCTTCTCCCTATGGTATCAATTCTGCTTCCCGTACGTGTTCTCCGGAAGCCCTCGTTGTGCCTAGGGATATTCAGCGACGATGCAAACCTCTAATATTCAATTGCTCTAGCTCCTTGACAATCAACTCAGTCAATGTACTTGACTCCAGATCCAGCGAGGGGAGTTTGGACTTGCACCTCCTCACAGGAAGGTTGAGGGGAAGTACAGATTGCCTCATTCGTTCCAAAACCCTTTCTGTCCCTGGACTGAATTCTGGAGTAGAAGGAGCGGTCAAAGCCGAGTCGGATTGATCTTTCGTGGGCGTTACAGGAGCTAAGTGGTTCGTAGAAGCGGTAGTAGTGTTGAGAGGAGCGGTCAACCTGCTATCATCAACCTGGCAAGAGTCCTTGAGCTGCAGATAGACGAAGTTTTGAAAGGGTTAATATAAGTAGGCACCGTAGGAGATTCGCCTACACTCACTTTGAACGTCGCGGGAGATGCGAGCCGCTCTTCCGTTGATATGTCCATATCCTCCGGACCGTCGTAGTAGACTTTGATCTTCCGGTTGGGTGTCTGCGGTGTCACTCGCTCTCCGGACTGTGTGGGTGCAGGAAGCCTTTGCTCTGTCTTCACGCGGTTTCGGGAGAAAGGTACTTTGGCGAATCTGGCCATGGTAGAGGAGAAACGCTCTCGTTTCTTACGATCGTCTCGAGGAGACGCTTTCTCATTGGGCCTCGCTTGATGCGTGTTTAGACTTCTGATTTCTTCGCTGCTCTGGGCTTTAGGGAGATTCAAGGTCGAGACTTGAGCGGAAGAGGGTTTGTTTCTCAAAAAGATGTCGGTAAGAGAACGCTTAGGCTGTAGCTTCGGCTCTTTAGTTGCAATCAACGAAAGGATGTCTATCAGCCGTCTGAAGTGGAGTGGAACCCCACGCAAACTCACGTCTCGACATGGCTTCTCTTTGGCTTATACTGTGACCAAAGCTTTCTTCCCGTCGTCCAAATTCTTGCACATTGTCATCAGAAGGATTGAGGTGGTGACGGCGATGCCCATAATTCATATTGAAGGATGGGGGAGAACGTAGATCTCGAGAATGTAACGCAGATGGAAGAGCAGAACAACAGCGCAAGCGATAGATTTGTGTCTGCTAAATTCCATCAAAGACCAATAGGTATAGGCGCTGGGTAAGAACGTTCACCATATATCGAAGTAAGCCAATGAAAAGAACGAACGAAGTAACAAGAATGGCTGCTTCCTCCATCCTTGCGATGGAGCGCCAGCGGTCGGGCGCCGTCGAGTTGTAGGGCTTCCATCGGGTTCCTAGCTTCCCCTACAGGGGTCGGATGCAGAAATTACTTCCGACGGTTCATCCCAGCGGTGCGCAAAGTCGAGCTCGGACATGCCAGCCATTTCTTAGGCTTACATTCTGCTGCTTTCAACTCGAGAAATCTTTGAGGCTTGGCAAATCAATTCGATGTAGCTGGTGGTTGATGAGACCAACGCCTGATCAATCCGATGAGAGATGAAGAGCTCAGCAATCGTCCGACTGAAATCATGACAAAACAGTGATCCGGACTGTGCGATGGGTGAGTCACAGCGGAGGCCCAACTACGTACTTATGCGATACCGTCTCAATTAAGAAGCTGAATGTTGCAGACTCTGTCAACCCCATTATTGATTGGTTCGATTGCTGCGTATTCGGACGTTGTTTGTTTGGCACGTTGGGCCCAACCAATCTTGTTGCCTTGAACCGATATTCAAGACATGTGTTTCTTTTCATTTGTCGACGAGAGCTGCTTAGGGAAGGGGTTCGATTCCAGAGTCATGGTCCGTCCACCCTTGATGACGTTGGTGCTTTTTCTTTGTCCACGTCGAATAGCGAAATCGATTGACCGGCTGAGTTATTGCGACGGTGAGATATCAAATCTACCTGTGAAGGGCCCATAGTCATCTGCTCACGAATGACAAAGCCCGAATCAGGTCGAGAACCGGAATCCTCAGCAGCCCGAATCTCAGATTGCATATTGAGCGAGATTGCCATGATGAAACACGGGCAGAAGTGGAGGTCCCAGGCTGAGCGGACTTGGAGGTAAACAAATCTCCGTTTCAGATCCATAACGCATGCGATATCGCATGAGCCGATGATCTCGACCTCTCCCTTCATCCCTTGATAGGACCTGAGTTTGCTTTGATATGTCCGTGTCCGCCGTTCCCTATCTGCTTTGGGCCCACAATTCGACATAGCGACTGGACGCAGTGCTCACCATCGAATAGGTGTCTCGAATCTGTCTCGACAGCACTTGAACCGAATGTCATTGGAGCCGGATCGAGCTAGTAAATAAAAATGCCCGGCTATATCTCAGGTGAGTACGGAGTGTGCTTCGGCTTCGGTGTGGGTGATAGACGGACAATTCGTGGGCCCAACCTGACTCCCCGTATTCAAATCTTCTCCCAGATACCCATCCGGAATCTGAATCTCGTCTGCCATCCATCACTTACGTGTCTTTCGATACCCCGAGATCTGCTGAAGCGAGCTCAGCTTCAGCGTCCTATCGACTACCTCTTCCACCCATCAGTTCCGGTCCTCCTCGTTCTCTCGCCAG
This sequence comes from Filobasidium wieringae, assembly GCA_001600055.1. Taxonomy (NCBI): domain Eukaryota; kingdom Fungi; phylum Basidiomycota; class Tremellomycetes; order Filobasidiales; family Filobasidiaceae; genus Filobasidium; species Filobasidium wieringae. Next base: position 14,428 of record BCIV01000029.1, read on the forward strand.
TCTGCTCAACACTCCTGCATCAAATCCTTCATCACTATGCCCTTCAACTGCAATACATACCTCATCACCTTATGCATTCGCGGCTTCCACTTCTGAGTCGCCCTCTCCTTTCATCCCCCCCGCTAGTCCTGCTGCACAGACATGGACAAGTTACCGAAGGCCCACCGGGATGCGTTCAACCCCGAGTGTTGCGTCTGTCGCTCCAAGCGTATCGTCGATCAACTCATGGAACAGCCGCATACCGAAAAGAGCTAGAACGAGGTCAGCTGTAATTGGTCATACTTCCACAGCCCACGGTTTCGATTCCGAAGCGGAGGACGACGGTTCTGCAAGAACGATACGGGCTGGAACCGAATCGACCGATAGGCAGTCTACACTCAGGGATGCTTATTCAAGATTTGGAGAGAGCACGAGAGGAGCTGAAAGTATGGGATCGACTTCAGGTATATATACCAACCGGGTCAAACGACGCAAGGTCTTTCAGGAGAGAGAGATACTTCAAGCTAGTGTCACCGATGATGTCGAGGCCGTTCTGATGAGAGTACCGTCATCCATGGTTGACCGTTACAGAGTAAGCTCATCCATTCTTTGTACTGGAAGATCATCTCGCTCCGAAAGCTGAATTCGTTTCTCCTTCAGAGTTGCTATAAAATTCTCGGCGAACGAAATCACACCTTTACCTCGAAAGACCTGATGTGTGCGCGGTGCCAAAGCAGACCTACAATGCGGATGAAGGACGATACCGTTCGACCCGTCTTTGGTTGTAATGTCAAGGTGAAAGAAGACGATTCTGGACCCGCTTTGATCTCTGGAAAGCTGGTCTGTGCAGAATGCCGCATCGCCGGTACTTCTTGCAAATGGAACGGCATGGGAATCGTTGAGAGATACAATCGCAGTCGTGTTTTAGCTTCAGGAGTGGAAGACAAGGAAGAAGATGATGCGGGAGATCTCATACCTATACCCAGCACGGATGATTTGGGATATAAGACAAGTTGCGAAGAACTAGCCGAAGCTTCGGTCGAGTTGGACTGTAGGTCTACAAGCAATTCCGAAACGGCTTCCGGTAGCTTCCTACCAGCTGGTACTGTTGGACCACTTGTGCTTTCCGGTCCTGTCGAGCAACAGAAAGAGTATCCCCGAACGCAAGCGAACACAGCTCTATCAGTTGTCGATGTGGAACCTTTGGTAACGGCCGAATCTATACCGCCCGATCCCGTCCACACAAGTCTTAGACCTACCTGGAATCCTCGCAAGACACAAATAATGTGGAAACCGGCACTCGAATTGATACGTTCTACCATGAGATCCCTTCTTAGACTGGATCCGATCGAGTACGTTTTGTTAGAGAGGTCACGTGTTGTCGAGCATCCAGATATTCTCAATCAACAGATTGGAATGTTGGGTACCGAGACCAATTCTCTTCTAGCACAACTCGCTGTACGTGTTTCTGCAGTTTCGTCAATGGTCATTGATTCCGGTGCGAACAAAGAGCCGGAATTCACGATACCGGATGGTTTAGGTCAAGGTAATCTGACCAAACACTTTGAGGTTCTCATCGAACGCTGGCTCAGGCAAGAGACTGTCACGCTCAAAGACGATGTCAAAGACGTGATTGATAGCATACCATGGGATCTAGTTAAAATCCAGGCCTTTTTCGCAAGCGCTACTCATGGACTCTGAGTGCGCTACCGAGAGGCAATCAGCGACTGTTTCATTTCATCCGGTAGCTTGATATCAGCTTCCACACAGAGACCGAATATGTTCTACGGACGCTCGATGAGCGTCATGTATCGCTTCATCTCGAGCCATCATGTGTGACCAGAATCGTCTGACGATTTCAAGGATACTACGTATTAAAGGTTCATCGGGCGCTCGTGTATGGGCGCCGATACGCAATCTACGATACATAAGAAACGGACGATACCCGGAAACTTTATCAGAACGAAGAACGGGAGAACGGAAGAACCAATCACAGTCATTTCAAAACGTAAACGCTCAATACTCCTCATCCAGCTCGTCATCAAGAGTCTCATCCTGCAAGCTGTTGATTGTTGCTTCCTCCTGGTTGGCCCAGTCTTGAGTGACCTCCTGAAGCTGCCTTACGGCAGGACTACCGGAGGACTCTGGACACAGGCCGAGTAACAGCTGCAACAAGGAAGAACAGGTGTAATACGCCGACTCGCTCGGCCCCTCAAAGTAGGTCATCGCAGCGTTGTTCGCTGCGTTGACGAGCTCGCGTTTAGAATCGGAGGCGATCCTTCTAGCTCGAACTCGCTCAGTTGCCGCGACTTGCGCCTGAGGTTGAACTGGCTGCTGCTTGCTCTGGCGGGTTTCAACCCTGATTTGTCGGACCTGGCTTTGTGAGATTTGAGACGGTTGAGCCTTACGTTGATGATGAACAGGGGAGTCGGTCATCTGAGAAGGCAAAGTATTTTGTCGGCCGTAGATCTGATCGGATGACGAAGCTTAGTTTTGTAAGAAACTATTGGGAAGAAGCTACACAACATACCGCTTCTGAAACAGGATCATCATTCAAGGAACAAACATGCCCAACTCGCTTAGCCTTGCACTGCCCGCATCCCGCTTCGATCTTGACATCTTCGAAAGCCAAGTTCGGGTCGCATGCGATCCTGCCGGAACGAATTCGAGGGTATTAGCTTTGATATTATCCACACGTTAAAGAGGAGATGTCACCTACCAGCAGCCTACGAAAGGAATTCTGCTGCTCGAGCCCGGAGGATTCCATCCAGCACTTGCAAGATCGCGGCAGCATTCGCAAGCGGAGGCACCTTCGAGACGATAGAACACGAGCCGCTTTTCAAGACAACGTTTCACCCATCTGTTGAAACGCTAAGGGATCAAGCTGAATCAGTAAACCGATCGCCAACGATTCATCAAAGACATGTCTAACCTCGGCGCCGCATTTCCCATTCCCGATGAGGAGATCCGCGGAAAGCAAAGGCGGAATGAGCTGGCCTGAAGGCCCCCGTACGGGACGCAACATGCGACCGATCTCATACGGAGACTTGTGTGATTGCGTAGGTTCCGTTCGAGCGAAACGCTCAGGTTCTGTCTGTCGTTTCGGAATGTCAACTGTCCGCCGAGTCACAGCGGGAGACGCGTTCTCAGTTTGATATTCGTGAACGACCGAACGAAGGGGTTGTTGATTGGATCGAGGCCTTTCGAGAATGTTGTTACGAGGAACGACACTTCGATTCAAGGCGGCGGAGGTGTCCATTCTCGGCGTGGATGTCTGGAAGGAATTGGCGAAATCTGATTCGTTGAATAGATCAGTGATCTTTGCCGCTTGAGAAGCTTGCGATGCACGTTGGCGAGAGCCAAGGACCGAAGACTGTAGGAGATCCCGCCTCTGGCTGACCGACGGATGCCTACCCGCTAAGCCAAACGATTTACTAGCGGCGGTCAAGCGAGAAGTACGAATAGGTACTGGTGTCTGCGTTTGCAATCGAAGTTGAGGACTGTTGTCAGGAATCGATCTGTCGGTGTCCAAGTTGTGGTAGGACGTCATCCACTTTCCAGAAGACATGGGAGGGCGTCTGGGAGCGGTCTCACGGTTGGCTCGATCTGATTGTGTCAAGGCGTTGGCTTCGCTTCGAGGGTTGCTTGAGATTCTCGGATGTTCGAATAGCACGTCATCGGTCTTATGCGGTCCGGCAGAGGCTATAGCCCTGGCTTCGTCGATTCCAGTAGCGAGTTGTACTGGGCGACTCGAAGCGTCGTTGTACAATACGGCAAAATCCTCGGTCATGGTTACCACGTTGTCCTGGTGGTGAACTGCATCGATGTGGGCTGGAAATGTCTTTGGGGACAGATCGTTGGGTTGTTGATCCCGATGCTCTGGACTGTAGTGTGGTATTAGCAATGACCTGATGTACAGTCTCGCTTCAACGTACGCTTCAACTCGTGCGAGAGACTCTTCCATTGTTGTTTCTTGTCTGGAAAGGGCTTCGGATCTGGACGGCTTTCGAACCGTATCACTTCCGTCCTGAAGTTCAACTATGGACGCATCTGAATCACAAGTTAGCGTATGAGCAGTTGAGCATGTCGAATCGGTGCAATTTACGCTGCGCTTCATGGGAGTTAAGTTCGAACAACTGTTGGTCATCAGAAGCTTCGAGGGTAGACAAAGGATGGTTTATATCAACTGTTTGTGTGCTGGCGATGTTTGGAGAAAAGCTCGCGTCTGAGGACGGGGCAGGGGTGTTGTCGGTAGAGTGCATTGCGACTAAGGATCCTCGAGATATTGAGCCCACTGAGGTACCTGACGATATGTTCAAAGAACCGAATGATCGAAGTAGCGGTGGAGATCTTATCGAAGAGATAGATGCCTTGAGAACGCTGGCTCTTATAGGTGGTTGGCATTGTTGTGATCATACGCCAACCTCAGCGTGATTTGTTTTGATTTTCGGATCGATGCTCAAAGGGGAAGTTTGCCGGAGGATGGGCAATGATCAGAGATCTGACACTGACAGGCAAACTGATTCGAAAGGCTAAAGAAGAAGGAGGATTTAATGGATGGTATAGGGAGGATTTCCTGTCAATGGGAGATCCACGTTGCTCGTTGATCAAAGAAAGCCGTTCGCTTATAGACAAAAACGCGTTGGGGCGCGGACAAGCGCTATAGGGGCGCCTACAGGGGAAGGCGTGCGGAAGCGGATCGGCTTACCTCATCATTTCGGGGATATCAGGGATAAACACATATCACAGAGGGACGACAACTTGGCGACCTGGCTGGGCTTCCTATTCCTCCTCTCGTACCATACATCGACCAAATTACACGAGACTTCCGAAAGATCAATTACATACCGACAACATGCAAGAGGAAAGGACTAGTCGGCTCACGAGAAATCGTTCTACGCAGCAACTCCAGGCATCTCCCGATCCCAGTTTGGCAATCGCATCATACCATTCTCTAATGACAAGGCAACGCTCTTTTCCGATACTTCGTAAGAAGAGAAGCGTCAAAGAACTCCGTGAAGAAGAGGATGTTGCGCAACGGCAACATCGGTTAGAAATCAATCGCAGGTTCGCCAGACGAAGTTCGTGACCATTTGACCGGAAAGACGTTTTTGACACTCACATGCTCCATGTGGTAGCTTCCTTTTTGCGAATGGAACCGCCTCATCAGGTGACACATGACCTGGAGCTGCTGAGCCAAAGCTGCATTGATCGTATCCGAACGGACGAGCCTGGCTACAAGAAGAAGCCGATGGAAAACAACGATCCTTTCTTGGCAGGTTTTGATAAACCGAAATCGCTGTTCAGAGCTCAAAAACCGAATCCTCCATTGATACTCATCCCTACAGTCCACTTGCCTACAGCGTATTCGTCGCTTTCGAGGTACATCAACATACCTTCCGCAGAAATGGATCAGACGCATAGGCCTGATGGTTGGGTCGCACCCAGTATGCTTTTGAAGCCAGCGGCCATGGGGAAAGACGGATCGCGAGAACGCTGGATAGGGGATCTACCGAGATATGGGGATAACGAACGAGAGCAGATTCCCACCGGATTAAAGGATGATTTCAAACCGGATATTTTCAGCAGAGTAAGTGGTCCTTTTCCTTTGAAATCTTCATTCGTCAAGCTCCAGCTGAACGCTAGCGTTGTTATGTAGTGCCATGATATGACCATGCGCGCAAATGGAAAAGAGATTGTCGTCACGGTTCATCGACAGTATAAGCATTCCGCTCGATCTAATCCTACTCACGTCTATGTCTCACCTGGTATGGCAGTGGATCTTAAGCCGTTAGGCGAAGCGGCGTTGCTGTTTGAGAAAGAGTTCGATTATCTGTTCGGGCCACAAAGAATCTATCACCAAGGGGGCTGTATACGAATCCCGGAGCCAGATACCGCGTGTGAACATGGAGAAGAGGTCGAAATCGAGGTCGCAACAAACGAAAAGCCTTTCACCTGTCCTATTCCGCTTGTAAAGGCCGAACCTTGGACACCCACTTTGGCACTACGTGTGTCTCAAGGTGAGTATTGGATGATGAAAGCACACTGGACGTGACTCACGCTTCGATATACCAGTTTTATCGGGACAGGATGTCAAATACCTCTTGGGTCAAGCGGCACGAGCTACAAGCATTCCGGTGGTATTGGAGCCGGGGGCCCATGAAAGGTATCCAGGCTATAATGCCCGTTTCCATACATACGCTAGAGGATCTGCTAGTATTTTCGAAGAAGAGGTTCATGTCAACGTGAAAGAGCCAACGCACGCAATCGCCAAAGACGTGAGTCATATCAAGAAGGTCTTTCCTGGTAGTCATCGTTCAGACAGATACGTGTGTTACAGATGCAATGGATTTGCGCGACAACTGGAGGACTCGGTTGCACGTTCCAATTTCGAGTCGACAACGACGGGAAGGTTCACGGAGACGTCTATGCCTCTTGGCAGTTCTGGGATATCCATCGACCTCTACTGGTCAGATTGGCGAACATCATCTACGCCGGTATTTCGCATAGCTTGGTTGTCACTTATGTCGTCCAATCGACTGTCAAGGCAAGTGGATACAGGTTGCCCAAACGGCATTCCTTCCTGGGGAGAAGTTCTGAACTAGGTGGGGTCGAAGATGAAGATGGGGACAAGCTACCCGAGCCTGTCTTTAATCGATACAAGTTTTCAAATCGAACTGTAGAGGTGAGTGAGAAAGCATTGATCATTCCGAGGAGAACGGGTTTGTCGACGTCAAGTTCACGTTGCACAGTTGCCCTGGAATGGGTTTCCTTCGCCTGGCGAACGCTATCGGCAACGTTCCACTTTATTCGATCTGGAAAACAGAGCCAAATACAATGAGGAATACCGTCAAACTCGGCTCAAATTGGAAGCGCAACAGGAACGTTTGAGACAGCTGGCTTCGATACCTGCTACTCCGACCAGGGTCACGACTGGATTACGGCCCATGATGATGGGCACTGGCTATACGAGCACAAGCACATTAGTCGACACACCTCAGGCGTCTATGTATGATACGAGGTTGTGATAATCATGAGTTCCGTAGCCCCGTAGGGAACGATCGTTGTAGATATATAAATCATTTAGTACGGTCAGATGTTGGGATCTCGTCGACACGAGCACCGCGGATCCGCCGAAGTCACGGGTTAATCAGCACCTCAATCGGCCGACGTCGAGCCCAAATGGGGGGATAGAATATACGTCGTTGAGATGCGCTAACTCTCGGCCCCCGACTACTCTGTGTCGATCTTCTGCCTCGATCGAACGTGCGTCGACATCGCCAAGCTTGTTGTCGCGAAAGGAGTACCCTTGAGACGTGGGCAACGCGCTTCGTTAAGTGGTGTAACCGACCGCAGTCATAGAAAAGAATACACCTTGATCACCTATAGGTCACCGAGACCCTTGGAGATCGCCTCTAGAAGCTTTCCCAAACAATCCTCTCTATGATCATCCCTGTGAGCGTTCTAGTGATCACGCGACTGAAACCGTTGTGTTTCGATCAGATCATACTCATTTTTCGGCCGATGTCCTATGCATCGTATCTCTATACGGACGTTGAGCTGGAGCTCAAGTCACCCCGCCGGTTTGTAAGGCTTCCTAGATTGTCAATCATATCTCTCAACGTTCTCTGTTCTATCAGTCTCACGTCCCTCGTATATCGACTTGTCATTACCGTTCATCGCCTTCTCATTGCGACTGAGCGAGTGTCTACTCGAAAGCCCGCTCAAGCTGCTGTCAGCTACGTAAGAAGGAGTCAACCAAAGCGAGATGGAGTTTATCGAAAAGGCTATCGCTGCGCAAACGCTCCAGGATGATGGTGCCAATGATAAAATTGAGCAGGACGACTCGAAGAGCATGCATGGGAGCGTATGTGACGTGACATTCATCTCTCGTGCAAGTTTATGTCCGCTAATCTCTGTCCTTCTTAGGCTCGCGATCTCACTCCTGTCATCGAAGAAGAGGAATCCGAGGAAACGTACAAACTCGGGCAACCGGTATGTAGTCTCCCTATGACGTGGTCTCGGCGAAGTTACTGACAAAGTATCACTTGCTGGCGGAAGATCCATACGGAAGACCCGGAAGCTTGCAAGCCATGCTTGCATCAGGAATCCGTCAGTCAGCCTGATCTGGAGGGCACGGCGGATGCACGCGACGAGATTGTAAGGCAGGTCGAACCTGGTGAAGTAAGTCTACGTGCCCGTCGGGGTCAAGCGTATACATCGACGGCTGATACTTCCGTTTGACGTCAGGTTGTGGCTGTTTCAAACCAAAGTACGGTCTCCAACGATACGGCTAGAGAGGCAGTCGAGAATGGAGTCATCTTGGGAGTGAGTCTTTGTCAGCTGTCATGCGTATCACGCAGTTTTGAATCTGAGACCTTGTGTACAGTTCGAGAAGAAACCCAACACTCCTATCAGAAAGACTGTGACCTTCTCCCGCAGCAAGATCGCCAATTCTCCAACTGCCTATCCCGTCGGAGGTAAAGTCACTGCCATGGCGAGCAGGTTCAACGCGGTTGACGAGAAGCCCATCTTCCCCCGCGATTACGCTTCCCGCAAGCAATGAGCTCGACGGTTTTATTACTGAGTATCGCCTTGTATTGGATGTGTATAACCGCCGTGATGATTGGGTTGAGCGAGTGACCTGATGATGTCGATCGATCCTATTTACGTGTTTTGCCATCTTTGAAACGCGACGTTCGGCTGTCTGTCGGTCGAATCCGATTGCGAGCACGTGACACGAATCCACGAATCGTTCACCTTCGACCACAGATCAACTCCAGATTCAATAACATGTCTTCCCGCCGTCGATCAGATCGTCTCACAGCCAGACATCATGTCGTCCTCTTCATCTAGGACTGAGCGAAGGGATCCAAACACTCTGAGCAACTACAACGAATGGAAGACCAAGCACGTGACCGCCGATCTGGCCATCGAATTTGAGGACAAGAGATGTTCTGGAAAAGTCACATTGAGCTTGGAGAGATTGAGCAAAACCAGCAACAGCATCGTCTTGGACACTAGCTATCTTGACATCGAACAGATAAAGCTCGCTGGCAAGCAAGTTAAATGGAACTTGGGTCAACGATCAGAGCCTTACGGTAGTCCACTGACCATCGAAGTTCCCACAAACCACTCTGGCGATGCTGAGCTCGAGATCCATCTCAAGACCACGGCAGAGTGTACAGCAGTGCAATGGCTCACTCCTGATCAGACCTCCAACAAGAAACATCCATACATGTTCTCGCAATGCCAGGCCATCCACGCCAGGTCACTGCTGCCCTCGCAAGACACACCCGTAAGTTTAAGATTTTCTCGCTCTATGACTGTGCTTACGATGCACTACCGCAGGACGTAAAATCTACCTTCATCTTCAACATCCGTTCTCCTCTACCCGTCCTTGCAAGCGGCCTTCCTACTGGAAACAAGGACTACTTGCCCGGAAAAGATGGCGCTCCTGGTACCCTGCTCTACACCTTCAACCAATCCATTCCCATGCCCATCTACCTCTTTGCTCTCGCTAGTGGAGATCTGGCCTCGGCCGCTATCGGTCCCAGAAGTTGCGTACATACCGGTCCCGAAGAGCTACTCGCTTCTCAATGGGAGTTTGAACCTACCGAGAAGTTCATCCAAGCCGCAGAAAAGATCGTCTTTCCTTACGCTTGGACTCAGTACAATGTGTTGGTGCTTCCTCCAAGCTTCCCTTATGGTGAGTACAGTCATGAACTGCGTATCGCGCTCGAAATCCTCATCCAACGTGATACTTTCTGCAGGTGGCATGGAGAATCCCATTTTCACTTTCGCAACCCCGACCCTTGTCTCTGGAGATCGTGAGAACATCGATGTCATTGCACACGAACTGGCTCATTCCTGGTCGGGTAACTTGGTCACGAATTGCAGCTGGGAGCATTTCTGGCTGAACGAAGGATGGACCGTCTACCTCGAGCGAAGGATTCAGGCGTCCATTCACGGGGAGCCTCACAGGGATTTCAGCGCAATCATCGGTTGGAAGGCTCTCACCGATAGCATCGAAGGATACGGTGCAGATCACGAATACACCAAGTTGATTCCCAATTTGAAGGGTCAGGATCCCGACGACGCGTTCTCCAGCATTCCATACGAGAAAGGTTTCACTTTCCTTTACTACCTTGAGAAACTGATCGGCAAAGACAAATGGGACGGATTCATTCCCCACTACTTTACCAAGTTCGCTCAGAAATCGCTCGACTCGTACGAGTTCAAGGCGACTCTTTTCGGCTTCTTCGAGAAAGACTCTGCTGCTAGCGAGAAACTGCAGAACGTCGACTGGGACACCTGGTTCTACAAACCTGGCTACCCTCCCAAACCCGACTTCGATACAAGCATGGTAGATGTGTGTTACGAGCTCGCCGATAAATGGCAGGCTCTCGATGCGGGAGAGTCCGAGTTTACGCCTGCTGCATCTGATATCTCGTCCTGGACCGCAAATCAATCGGTCGTCTTTCTGGAAAAAATCCAAACGTGGAAATCGCCGCTCAGTCCCACTCTTGTTGAAAAGATGGGGCAGATCTACTCTTACGCATCTTCGAAAAACGTCGAGGTCGTTAGTCGCTACTTGATTGTCGGCCTCAAGGCGAGATGCACGGCCGTATACATTCCCACCACCGAGTTGTTGGGCAGAGTGGGACGCATGAAGTTCGTCCGCCCTCTCTACAGGAACCTGAGGGAGTGTGATGAGAAGCTTGCCCAGGCTACATTTGAAAGGTACAAACAATTTTACCATCCTATCTGTAAGGATATGGCGTACAAGGATGTCTACGGCAACGGCCGTAGCGGTTGAAAGTGGAGCGTTGAACACTTTCGGGGTAACATCTCAACACAGGTTAAACGATATGATACGATATGATATAATCCATATGCTGTGTTGTACGTGTTGGGAGGACATCATTGCAAGGCACATGAACTATCACCGTGTCACTTAACCGCTAGAGTATTTCAAGGTGAACCCAATATGCATCCAGGCGCGTTGCAGGCTCTTTAATACGCTCGTTTCGAATTCCACGACAAGCCTCAGGGAAGTTTATCCTATCCCCCTGAGCTTCGCTTATTCACTTAATTGATTGGTAAAAATTCATCGTAGTACATAGCTGTCATAACAGTACATGAACGGAATACGGATGCCTGATCCGATCATTTCGTATCCACAGAATGAGCAAGATAAGTGGCATGCGTTGTCGCTTTCTCACGCGTACACGCTCGCTACCTATAACTCGCTGCCGACGTAGCCATCATCATGTAGTAGCCTAGTTTTCACCTTAGTCATCATTCACCCTCTCTCCCTTTCAGCGTAACTCGAAGACCTCGAAGCAGGCAACCGATTTTTGCACGACGCTGCCGTAACTGGATACCCGGCTCGCATGTCATCGATTTAAGATCGGCGGTTTGCACAAAGTCCAGACAGTACGAATCGTAGACTGGACATCGACTAACCGGAGGTACTGCGGTCCGTTACAACCGATCGTGAGAAGCATGCTATCGACAGTCAATTGCCTCGGTAACAGTCAGTGACTGAGTGTTGTCCAGGCCGGGTAGTAGCCTCGGCTTGGAAGAATTACCGGAAGTCGGTGTTGTTTGCAATAAACATCTCTCGACATGCTTGATGAATATGATCAAGCAGCAATCGCAACCGAAAGGCATTCAGGAGACACCCGCTAAGTGATAAATCCTCTTTGAACCACTCAACTCGTGCCTATTCCTCGAGCGATTCTCAAACCGAGTGATTTATGCTCCTAGTCCGGAACCCCTTGTGTTGATGACCGTATCCTGACACTCCCGAGCATGGGCCTGTCCCGTGTGCGGTATTGTAGAACAGAAGGACAAGCTAAAGCACCGCTCGAACGATATTCCACTCAGATCATCTGTCGAAGCGGAGCGCGGATTGTGGTACTACAATCAAGCGATCGCTCCAGGGAGAACCTCTCTGGAGTGCGCACCCAGTACTTTTGACAGATATAGTCCCCACTCCTTTCTGAGCGATGTTGGGTTGTTCCGGCGAGCCACTCCACGAGTCCATCTCCGCCCGCCGCTTTGCGTAGATAGCGCTCACCAATTCATCTTGCCCCAACGCGGTGGTATATATCGTGCAATTTGCTATCCTGCAAAAGTCAACTTCAATACCTGCTGGAAGCAGTCAAAAACATGCATTTGACTTACCTGCGAAAATCCGCTTTCGTGGCGGCCATACTTTTTCTTCCCGCTAACAGACTTGACTTTTCGCAGCGAATGAACCCCACTCGGTACAATCGGTCAGATGCACGCATGCTCAACAGCCTCACTTCCATCGGGTCGAAGTACTATCATTGGCGTTGGCCGAAGTGACTCGCGCATGTCATAGGTTTGTCTGTCTGTGCCTTCGATCGGATTATAAAATAGAGGTAGCACAACCTCCACCGGTAAGGCCATGCAACGGGATCCAACTGAGCTTCTGATGACCCGTCGAGCAAGCAGATGGCAAGACACGAGAGGAGCGCTCAGACCCGGCGCAGTTAAAATCTCCTGAGTTTCTAGTCATAGGAGAAAACTTCCCAACGTTTTTTCGAAGTCCAAGAGCGGTTGGTATCCAGACCGGCGATCGCGTCATTTCAAGCACTACCTAGAAATTTCTAGAAAATAAGGTCGACAACTATGTCTATAGGTTTCTGTGCAGACTTGCGGGTCTTCGAACGCCAAAGGTTTATTCCGTAGACAACAATATCCACATGGCAGTGCGTCGTGATCTAGACTTCCCTCCCGGCAGAAAATTGATCATGGAAGCAAGCGATCAGGCTTCGTTCGATAGCATCGGTTTCGTCGAGCCTACCGCCAAACTGAGCACCCCGCTGGGCCTGACGAATCTCCCAGACTTAGTCAAATTCTTGTGCGGCAGCACCATAGGTATGAGAGATTAATGTATTATTCGTGGCAGTTTCGAAACGAGCCATGATTTGCGATGTGGTAAAGGTCCAGTCTGCTGCTGTTATTAACAAGCTTTCATGTCCTTACCAGGAATTGTCTAGTACGGTGTTATGACCAGGTCGACCAGGTTGAGAGATAGATGGCGACGGTGAATGCTGAGACCTACGATTTGACAAAGTACTGAGCGGATCACTGATAAAAAGCTTTGCTACGTGAGTTTATGTGTCTACGTTTTCTGAAATGCGTTTGATAGAAGCAGTTGAGCGTACGTATTATTTTCGGTGACCCTCTCTGTTCAGGACCATAAGCAGCGAAGGACACCGCAGACCTTGCAAAGTTGGTTCATCGCCCGGATTTGCGGTTTACATGGACTGAGTTGGGCCGGGCTCGAAGATAGTGTGAGTCGCACAAGTGATTGACGCATGTATCCTGACCGATATTTGGCCAAGGCCAAACAGGATATCGGTATTGCCGTTGTGATAAATCTACCTTCATGAGCCAGCGTGATTGAATTGAATCAGCTCTATACCATGTTAATGCGAGGACAAGACAGACTGCTGAAGCTGCTGATCGATTTGCTCTTTGTTAGGTCAAAATGTAACGATATTGCTTACGTCTCAGGCTATGAGGTCGAGGAGCCAATCATCGCTGCGCGGCGTCGTCGACAAGCTGATAAGCACGATGAGCAACTTTATACGTGTCATTTATAAAACTCGCTTCAAGCGTATTCTGTCATCTAAAACACGCCTACAACGTCACGGTGTTGGCTCTGTCACCTTCTGTGAAACAAGTCTGTCTTTGAGACCCACTCTGTACTCTATCAATAACTTACCTGTTGGGATTCAGTGTTAAGAACATAGAGCATCACCACTACGGGGTTACTGTCACAGGAGGACGAGGGGGAGTACCGAGCATCTGGTAAAAGCGCGTGGACACCCGCTTAGCGGTCTCCTACCAAGCTTAAGCGTGTTACCGAACAGAAGCGCGTAGCTCCAATTCATGCCGCACGGATCCGTAGAATATTTAACGCTGATGTTGAGGTAACTTTATGAGACGGCTTGAGTGGGAACTCAAGTGACGATATAAGATATCAATTTACCAACAACAATTGGTTAGCTATGGCTACTTGATTAAGGTCATTACATTAGCGCGTCAATTTGACTTAGCACCAAACGAACGAACTCTGTGAAACGCCTCACAGACCCTTTCTGGACCGAACCAAACCGACCAAATCCGTGTTGAACCGTAATTGACGCAGGTCAAACTAGCACCCCGTGACAGTTACATACCTGTTGTGATTTAGTGATCAGTATGAATCAGTGCTAGTGTTGGCATAAGTTCGGAAGTCTAAGTCTAAGTCTAATATTTCTTTTGAAACTATTAGACTTGGACGGCACTTTAGACATATGGCCGTCTAATATTAGACACGTCTAAAATTGGTGTCTAAAAGTTCAGACGGCATCTGAACTTTTAGATGGCTGGAAGTCCAAGGGATCCTGAAAAACACAGTTTGAGTTCAAACAATCATTCTACATTGCGCTTCTACTATTCATATGGCCTCTAGTACATCCAGTTGGACACTGCATGCTGTGGCTGAAGGCAAAGACGTGATACAAGTTGACGTCTAGCCGTCTAAACCGTCTAGATGCCGGATTTAGCTGTCTAAGTCTGACAGTCTAAAAAGAAAATCACAAAATTTTTAGACTTAGACCTGGACTTAAACGGCGTACAATCAGACGCCATTTGCCATCTAAAATCTGGTGCCTAGGCGTCTAAGTTGGATGTATGCCAACTCTATGAATCACAACAGGGAAACAAATCAAACATAGTACAAAAGATGGAGATGAACCATACAGGAGGAAAGCAGAGAAAGAGGGAGGATGTGCATAAGAGGAAGAGTGTCACGTGACACTAGGCTAGATCTGTTTATGTGACATGGGTGGCTGTCTGCGCACTGCTTGGGATGCATCATATGCACATGCTGACTTGTAGCTTGCTGATACTTTGTTCCATTCCCGATCCAGTAGACAAATATTGTGTCAAACAGCTTGGTGTTTAGAATGCTTGAGATTGCTGCAACATGAGCGGGATGGAAAGATGATACAAGCTTCCCTCTTCTGATAGATCATGTGCTGCTATGATTGACACAGGGTGTAAGGTGGTTGTTACAACTGGTTCATCAAGACATCGCTCGAGTAGAATCTTGCTCAACCAACCGAACTACTACCCCGTTTCGGTTCGACCCCGTTTCAACCGAATCTCTGGGAAAGCCGGCCGAATACGCTCGTACAGCGGATTGTTTGTACAACACGAAACGCCATCCCCTATTCCGTCGAACAAGGTGATCTACCTAGAACCTCAAACCAACAAAGAAGACACCCATCCATGTTTGGTTGTTCCCTACAAGGTTCAACCGAATCCGTCGACAACCTATCAATTATTTCTCTATCCGACTCGCTCTCCATTCTCGGTTCCATAAATACAAAATAGGATTCAACTGAATCTAGCAAAAACAACTTAGATGACTTGTGGTGGTATCATTCTCTTTTCCTTTGTTCGAGGTCTCGCAGTATTTCCGTTTAGTATATATAGTTAGGGATTGAATCGTCTATACAGAGTCAACCGAATTGTATAGAGGATTCAAGTCCAATATCGCATTCTATTTACACCTACTGAATTACCAATTCAAGACGTATTGTGAAGAGGTTACTACAATAGGATCTCGCTAAGTTGTTCTCATACAACCTTCGTTCTTCACCTAAACCGATTAATATCAACATTTGATACTAATCTCTTCGATTCAAATAACTTACAGATTCTAACCGAATCCTTTAATTCGGTCAAATAACTTGTCCACCGCTTAGAACTAACCGAGTTACGCCAACTCGGCCCTTACTCCATCATCCAGATAACCTACGAGTAGCGTTTGCTATTAGACCCGTGACAGCGAGAACCTGCCGTAACAGTGGTAACATAAAATAAAATGATAGTTGTCAGGAGATCTGTAATCCAATCACCTCTGATGGAGGAGACCTGGCTATGTGACTACTTTGAGGGTCGATTGAATGGGGAATTGTCAAAGATGGTTCGTTCACAGTATCAATCATCTCAAGATTTTGGAATTAAAGACTGTTGTAACTCTTATGATGTGGTAGGCTGATGACAGATCTGAAGTATTGCTATCACAAGCCCAACTGCGCAACACAATTCAGTGACAAGTCAAAACCATAACAAGGAATAACATAAACAGGGAGATGGTGATAACCTGTTCAAGAGAAATGTGAAGGGAGGATATATGGAAGATTCATGTTACCCTTGTAAATATCAATCTCCCTGGATTGCGCCCAAGCAGGTTCCTATACCACTTATTCTACCTTTCCAGTTTAACAAGCAAATGAAAACCTCCATAGTCAGTTTTGTACATCATTGTGTAGTATCCTGTGAACAAGCAATCATGAGATTTAGTCCAAGGACTGGGGGTTTGACCCTGAACTGTAAATGGCTGAACATGCTCCATGGTCCAGCATGTACTACAGATTGATGGGTTGCTATGCAGGCCATGATCATGACTTAGTGTTGGGAGTCAGAGCTCTTGAATTGCTAGAAGACAGATAAGCACTGCTATGCTATGTTATCTCAGTATAGTGGCATAGGATGTGTCCCCTCTTGTATGTGTTCTGTCTTTGTTGCCTGGACAAGGTTGATTTCCTTGTTGTGAGTCATACTTAAATTTGGACACAACACTATACATACAATTTCTCTCATGTCAGTTGCATGCTGGACACTGAGAACACAAGTAAACGCTCAATTGGCTAAGCACACCTCACTGCCTTCTGCACCATGTTTCTCTGTCTACTGTTCAGGTCTACCCAGGCAATGAATACAGATCATGTTTTCACCATGTGTGTTGTTTTGAACAAATGTATAATTGATTTGGTACCAGTTGACACTAGCATTGCAACTGTTGTGAGTGTAGATTAGTGTGATTCAGTACTCAGCATTGCATAAGAGGAAGAGTGTCATGTGACACTAGGCTGAGGTTACATAGTGTGATAGCGCTAATCCAACACGTATTATCTTTGAATTTGTTTGCATGGATTTATGGATTGATTGCAAGCTCACTGGAGAAGACAGCTGGTACCAGGCCTTCTCTAGGTTTACTTTGTTGGAAGTATAATCAACAAGTTGATTTGTATCACTGATCGCAAAAAGAGTGGGTTTAGAATGGCCTGGTCTACTCTGTGTTAGCTCAGACTGCCTACTCTGACTGTAACAACAGCGCTGTTTTGCTCTGAACTGAAATGTATCAGTCTGATGACAGTCCCGCATCAGTAATAGAGAGTATTTCCAGTCAGATCTCAGATGCACAACCCCTGACTATTTGATAAGCTCCATTTCATATACTTTGATGTGCTTCTTCCAAGTCAAATTGTTCAACAGGAATAAGAAGAACCTGCTCTTCATAAGGCATGATCACATAGACAAGACACCAGAAAAAATGCTTGAACTTTGTAGATCACATCTGACCTCCATGGACCAACAGTAAGCAAGGTATATGACTGACTGAGATGACGATTTGTGTGCTTTGTTAAACTCTCAAGAACCATTTACAGACCTATTACCTATTTCATACAGATAGAGTAATTTTGATTTGGAAAGATATTTCTGTTGACACCTTTTGAGCTTATTCCTAATTTGGCCTTGTAAATGAATTTTCGATCTGCCATGGAAGAAGCTCAATAGCTGCCTTGCTGTGTGTGGTCTGTAGCAATTGCAACTTGATGACAAATGGAAACAGTCATCCTGACAAGGTGATAGTGCATTGAGCCATGACTGGTACAGGGTGGCTGACATAAATGTTAAAAGCAATAATGAGTACAGATGACAACAGGGATACTAAAGCAAGGTAGACCACAAATATGAAAACAACATGTGCAGCAGTGCAGAAATAGGCATAATGAGGGAATGTGCGGAAAAGGAGATGTGTCATATGACATCACGTTGTGGTTGCATAATACAATGATACATAACCACAGCCATAACATGCAGGCCAAATGAAAGAGGCACAGAGACGCGGAGGGAAAGTCATAAGAAAAGCAAAAAAACATACAAATGATCAGAGATATCAATTGTTGGATATGCACTATCTCACTATACAACCTCAGCCTATTGTTGTATGACTGCGTTCCTCTTGCAACCTATCACTCTCTCTGACTTTCTCTGGTACAAGTCATTTCCATCCTTTTGTGCTACTTTGCTTCATGTATTTTATTACAACTTATGCCTATCACTGAATCCTAACAGGCATATTACCTTGTAGTAGTCATGTGATATGTTCACATCACTGAATCACAACACCAATCAACACCAGACAGGGATCGTGCAGCTAGTGTTAAATATAATTGCTGACTTGGCTAGGAAGGTACATATGTGGCTAAGCTCAATAGAGCAAAATCAACAAGGCTGTCAATAAACTGGGAGATGAATGCTCACCCATGTCTGAATATTCAAGACAACGTGTTGGTTCTCTAAGTGTAATCAGTCAAGATGGACACTTACCAGTCTGAATGATATAGACCAGAATATATGTTCAACAGTAGCGGACTTCATCCCTATCACAGGAAACTCTGAAGAATGCTGTCATTGCCTGTAACTTCTCATACTAGAACTGAGTCTTCAATCACATTCTTGTGCAAAGTCTACTTGGTATACCTATCAACTTTAGTGGCTAAGCGGAAACAAGATGCCAAACCGACTTGCAGCTTTATCTTCAGGCTTGGTATTGTGATATCTGTCTAGCCAGCTGGGGACTCTCCCTAAGAAGACAATAGAAATCTACGTGCATAAGCTACCGCTTCTGTGTGTCAGAGGTGCCTTGCTATGAGTCTTTGTGGTACTTCAGAGACGCCCTAGTAAATGACTCTGGTAACTGATGAAGAGCTCTTGCAACAGTCCCGGAGACAAGGGGGACTGAATGGCTAGACATGACAAGAGTGTAAAATACAAATCTTGAAGATTGTGTTGCCATGCACTTGAACAATGTCAATATGCAATGTGTACAATCATGCATTCATGGCTGTCACCTGCTGTTTCAACTCCTTTTTAGAATCCAGTCATCATGATTGGCAATACTTGTTGTGTCTGTCCTCGAGCAATAAGTGCAGAGCATCACAACTATGAGTGCACACAGTATTGTGACTTTTGTCAACCCCAGGTCACAATTTTTTAAGTTAAGTAAAGCAGACAGCGAGATCAACATAACTTGCATGAGAAAGGCAATGGTGAAGGTTGCATTGAAGGGGAAACATAGTGCGTGCGTTGTAGGTTCAGTGATAAGTATGAGTCAGGCATGTTTCAACTTGGTAAGTAAATCTAATGTCAAATGGTCGTTGAAGACATTGATCATTACAAGTAAAGTAAAGTAGGGACAGAAGATGAGAATCCAGTGTCCCCCTATATATATGCATCAAGAAATCTGGCGCCATGTAGTGCTACCTTAGAATTTGGTAATTGAGTAAGTGATCTTGGACTCCAAAAAGGGATGGATAACAAGTATAGTGTTACCCTGTTGACAGTTCACATGTATGATGTGCAACCAGTGGGATCACTGTGGAACCAATATAGTACTGTATGCAAGATAGTACAGACTTGATGGGCTGTGCCAATTTAATCTTGTATTTGATAACAAGTATGTATCTGCTGTGCTACCCCTTTTTTTTGTGGTCTGCCAATTGTCTTCAATAATTCCATTGAGTTTGAAATTGCCATGCCATATGTCATCCACACAGTTCATTGCCAATGATGTCAAATTATTGCAATTTCCAACAGAGCAACCCTACTACAAGGTGAAATACATGTTGTGTTTTGATGAAAAGTTTAGACCAAAACAGGGCAACTAAAGTACAACAGTATGGAAGGATGATGATGACCTGTGTAGGAGAGAGAAAGATTTGATTCATACTTATTATTGAATGACCACATGTATATTACCTTGTAGTTGTGGAGCTTATACATGTATCACTCAGTTATAATAATCAGCAAGCCTTCTATTGTTTGCCTTTTCTTTTCACAATTGCCTTGGCCTAACCTTGCTTGTCTGATGGTGTCAGGACTGGCAATTTTCTTGCTTTGCTCCAGCCACTAGCCGCAGCTTGACTGATGAATGTGCCCCTTGATCATTGTCTAATCTGGAAGACACTATCTATCAACCACAATTTAGCAATGATAATATAGATGTGCTTGATTTTACAATCTGGTAGACATGTTGAAAACAACAACTGGGCAACAATAAAAAAGGAGTGGATTGCTTGTGGCAAACTTTGTTTAGTAACATCCAGCTGTACTGGGTTAGAACCCAGTCTTCTTCAGTCTGCTTTGGCCTGCATCACTATGCTTCAGTCTGCTTCAGTACACTTGAGCCTGCTTCAGTATGCTGCGGCCTACCTTGGTGTCTCTTAGTATATCCCTAGTTTCAGCATGTACTAAAAACTTCCCACAGTAAAGATTCCCACCCACTAGCCACTACCTGCAGCTACTGTTACATGGCTAGTATGTTTTGCTGATGTTGTTGGCATACTAGCTGTAGCACTTTACAGACTAGCAACATTCTACTTTACTCATTTTTTTTGCTCTACTTTACTTTGTGTCTGGGAGGGACTGTATGTGATGAGCAATCAATTGAACCATGCTGTCCTCAGCAGAAGCTCTTCCATCTTCATCGATTGTTTCAACTGTAACAGCTAAAGACTTGTATACACATCCCATGTTCAGTCTGGTAGGTGTACCTCTTATACCATCAAATCGATAACACAGTCGATGATATGAATGTCAGGACCACATTATCAATGTGAGCCTAGTGGACTGGTCGCAGGGACTCGTATATATAGCGTGTGGTGTATACTATAATGATGTATAACGGACGGAGATCTGCTTATACAACTATACTAGGTGAAGGTCAATAAACAACCTACAGGATTGTATGTGCAACGTGCAAATTTCCCAACCCAGATAAACTGTGTGATGACAGTGCTTGCAATGACGTGAATATTTCCCTGGTGTGTACTTTATAAAGGACCTATAACAGTGAAGTGGAGATATGTGCCACATTGATGGCGGTTTTTGCCAGTGAGCAGACATATCTTCAGTGGCATCAACTGATAGGATTTGGTCTTCAGGTGCTATTATTCAGTGATAAGCAAGAATAACACAGGATTACTACATTCTGACATAGCTGTGATGCTTCAGTGATAAGCCTCGGCCAAAACAGGGAGACTGAAATGAAGTGGTACAGAAGGATGAAGATGGTTTATGCGGGAGAGAGTCAGGAAAGAACACACCCAAGAGGGGTATGTCATGAGATACCAGGCTGGGATTATACAACATGATAGCACAGATCCAAAACTAAGGATTTCTTTTTGGCAGAGCCACATGACAAGACATAGAAAAACAACATATAAGGCTGATCAGTGATCGGAGGTGCATTTCCCCTAGCCTAGCTGCCGCAAAGGTATTAGGAAAGTCTGCTAATACAGGATACCAAAGCACATTCAAGGAGTGACTGAGTGTTCAGAAGAATACCAAGATGCTCTCACAGCTAATATTTGTCCAGGTTCTTGCAGTTGTCTTATCTTATCGCTGAATCCCATTGATATCTTAACAAGTTGGTGAAGTTGATGAAGTTGATGAAGTTGATGAAGTTGATGAAGTTGATGAAGTTGAAGTAAGCAACAAGGGTAGCTAAGCCTTGTTGTGTTGAAGGTTGAAGGTGCTGAAGCGCAAGTGCTGACGCTGGGGATGAAGCTATGAGTCAGCAAGTATGGTCTGTGAAGACTGAAGAAGTAGGAGGTAAGAGTGTTCAGCTCTGTTTCTCCTATCCTGGCCTTGTTTAAATGTGTCTACAAGACAATAGAGTACAAGTGAAAGGTAATCAACAAGGATTCGTAAAGTAGTACAAGCATTCGTAAAGTAGTACGAGTATCCGTAAAGTGAGTCTTATTCCTGCCAAGGAATCAATGAAGTACGTGTTTGAGAACACTCAGTTTGATCAAGTACGTCTTTGAGATCAAGAAGGTTTGATCAAGTACGTGTTTGAGATCAAGAAGGTTTGATGAAGTCCAAAACTGATTAATGAGTCCGTCAATGATCCATAGTGCTGTGCAGCCATGCTGTGTTGGTGTTTCAATTGGGCATGTTGGTATATCTAGTGTATGTGGTGCGTATAATGCGTGTATTCTTCACAATATTGTAGCAACCAGAAGTAGGATGAAGCTTATGGAAGGAGACTCAAGCATGCTGAAGTGGACTTAAGCACACCGAAGCAGATTAAATCACACTGAAGCTGACTTAGGCACACTGAAGCAGATCAAAGCACACTGAAGCTGACTGAATCAAACTGAAGCGGACTACAGCAGACTGAAGCAAACCAAAAGCAGTCTGAAGCAGACTGTATGTAATTGATTTATGTGAATGCAGACGGCTTGTACAAAAGGTAGAAACAGTTTAGCCCATGTTTGATGCATTTGTAAACATGATGTTCATACCTCCTTGCCATCCTTACTTCCACAGAAGCTTGTATCCTGCTTCTGAACATATGTACTTGATGACTTTTTGTGGATTGTGATTCAAAGATGAACATGCTACTCCCACCATCTGTCTCTTAGCTGTGTAAGTCGTCTTTATTCTTGTTTCACTTTACTTGAGTTTCCCTGTTCTCCACATTGTTGATTTCCAACAAGCAGGTCCCCTTTTAGCATTCTCACCTCGATTTATGTATCATTGTATCAAAGCAGAATGACATGATATGGTGACTCATATAGGAGAGTGAGACAGGCAGGAGAACATATGCATGAGGAGATGTCTTGTGTCACATCCAGGGAAGGTTGCATAGTGTGATAGTGCATAGTTACATCTGTGCAAGCAAACCTCCTATTCACTTTTGCTTAATTGACTGCAGCTTTGCTTGAGACACTAGCTTTATGACAGCCCCTGTAAGCTGTTGTCAGACAATGATAGCCATTTATTGTTATCCTCACATTGGCTCATGTCTTTCATAGTAGTATTTATAATGGCATATCAGTAATTTGCTTTTTCTTCATGAAGCTGTGAGCTGTGGCTTGTAACATAACTTGATATCTTGCCAAGTATTTGACATTCTCAAATTCCATGGCCTTCATTGATGTTCTTGAACAAGATCCATTATATCTTAGTAAATGGTTTTGCTAGCTCAATAGTGCACCTATATACCCTATCCAGATAGTCATATTATACTGCCTAGCCTGGTATCACATGATGCTGTCATGCAAATGTCCTCCTTTCCTGTCTTTCACCTGTACCATTCATGACTATCTCTCCATCTGCTTGACTTCCTTTGTTTGTTTGTATGCAACTTGGTCACTGAGTCTCAATGAATGAACTGTACCCTAGCAGTGAGGCTATCTGAAAGTATTTGCAGAGTCACAACATTATGACAGAGCTGTGAATCTCAATCAACACACAATACAAAGAGGATGATAAAACTGTCAGTACTGGTTTACTGTTATGGATTCCTGTGCTAGTTCATTTTGGCCTTGCCACCGGAGTGACATGTCATGCCAGACAGTACTAAACGAACAACATGCACAAGTCTTGCAGGTTGTGTTGGGTTGCAATTCAGTGATAAGTATAGAGAGCATCACCACTACAAGGTAACATACCTATTGTAATTCAGTGATAAGTATGGGTCACAACAGGGCAACTAAAGTAAAGTAGTACGGAAGGATGAACATGACTTGTACAGGGGAGAGTCAGAGAGGATGACACGCGCAAGAGGGAAGGTATCACGTGACACTAGGCTGAGGTTGCATAGCGCAATAGCGCATATCTGTAATGTTGCAAGGTCAGTATGAAGAACAGAAACAACATTGAGCTAGAGCAGCATAAGATATGATGACATATCAAACAAGACTAGGCTGAGGCACAAGATGTTCCAGTGATAATGAATGAGCAACAGGCAGCATGCCAATACATAGACACATCTCTGTTAACTCTACAGTATGAAGCAGGTTGACTCACTCAAAAATCAAGCTGAGTCACTGTACTACACTATCATGCTGTTATCTTCATAGTGATAGAGCACGATGATACTTTGACAGACAATATCTGGCTAAGCGCTCCTCTTGCCCAGAAGGTGAATGCAAGCCTTGCTCTGCTGTGCAGGTGTGTCACAAGTTGTATAGTCACTTTCAGACCATTGCCATTTTCTTCTCTTCTTGATAGTACCCAAACTGTGACCTTTGGTCTAGACAAGTGAGATGATATGGTTGCTCTTTGTTGTGATCCAGTGATAGGTATGATTAGAGCATCACTACCATAAGGTAACATACCTGGGTATGCTGTGACTCAGTGGTAAGTATGAATCACAACAGGGAACTGATCAAACATAGTACAGAAGATGAAGATGACTTGTACAGGAGAAAAGCAGAAACAGAGGGAGGATGTACATAAGAGGAAGAGTGTCATGTGACACTAGGCTGAGGTACATGACACTAGGCTGAGGTCACATAGCGTGATAGCCCTAATCCAACACTTTTGACTACCTAGACATCGCACTCTTCTTCTTGGTAACATCCAATTAGGTCCAAAGAACCCAACTCATTGAACCAGATTGATAAACAACCACAGATCATCAACACAACCTCTGCAATGGGTCCAATCATATTCTGGACCGTTCAACTCCTTGGACCATAGGCATTAACCTACCACACTCTTCAGAATTCAACTCAATTTCACAAATAATGAATGACTGTCTTCTCTGCCTTATCAAGCTCTTTGTATCTAAAAAAAAAGCAAAAGGATCCAACTGGATTATTGAAAACAGCTCAGATGATTCTTGGTGGTCTGTTATCTATTGTTCTGGTTTTCATCTGCAATTCTTTTCTAGTGTATACACTGAGTAATTTCAGTTGCCTGTACAGGACTGATGGAGACCCATAGAGGTCCAAGTCCAGTATCACATCTTGTTTACACCTATTGATCTACTAGTTCAAGACATGCTGTGAAGAGATTTCAAATGAGATCTTGCTAATTTCGCTCATACAATCATCATTCTTGACCTTTGCACAGAACTCCTCAGATCTGAATCAAGTCAGGGCCATGTTGTCAACAGAGTCTAGGAGGACTGTATCAAGGGACTTGTGAAACTGGCACACATCTTTGTACCAATGGGTTGTATAGCAAATAAGGACTTTCCGCTACAACTACCCTACTACAGATTGCCAGAAGACTTCCAAAGTTGTGGGCTTGGTAGGCAAGTCTTCCATCCCTCAGGAGGCTGCAATGGTGTAAACCAACCTGGCATGCAATAGTGAACAGCCTATAACAAAATGATACCAATCTACTGGTAGAACTCTATTTTGAACAAAGTCTGGGGGAGCAGTTAGTAAGGATTAGCATGTCTTGCACAAGGTCTGGACTGGTAGACTTTATGACCAATGAAGACCTTTACTACAGCTACACTTTGTTGGGGAGGTGAAAATACACTCAAGTGTAGACCTCAATGGGCAAGTCCACTGTCTCATGGAACTGCATGATAACAAAGGTTGAACTGACCTCTAATAGCCTTCAACATGTCGTTGCAAACAAACCTATAACAGCTACCCACTGAGACTTCAGTTTGCTAAACCATTGAATGGGGACAGATATACTGAATGCTTTTTGGGGAGCCTTGCCAGGAGTTTGTTTTCTTTGCAGAATTACTGGGACTTGTATCAGGCTATGGTCTAGCAAATGAGTGTGATAACAGATGAAGACCTTTTACAACTATGCTAAGGGGAATGAGAAGGGAGGGGGCTTGATATCAGGAGGATGTGAGGACCACGTCATCAACATGTGTCCAGGGGGACTGGTACCAGGGACTGTATGTATGACATATGATGAGGGTGTACAGCGGATCTAGAACTTCTACTACAACTGTGCTACCTAAGGTCAATGAACAACCTGTAAAATTGTACTGCCTAACTGGCAGTTCTCCAATCACAAAGACTGCATGATGACTAGAGTTGGCAGAAGTCTAAAAGTTCAATTGAGCTCCTGTTGAACGCGTTCAAAACCGTTTTTATCTGTTAAACTTGAACTGGAACTTAAACTCCTTAGGAGTTGAAAAGTTCAAAGTTTAAACTCCTAGGCGTTCAGCCGTTCAAAGTTTAAACTCCTAGCCGTTCAGCCGTTCAAAAGTTCATTAGATTCTTGAACTTCCAGAATATTCAGCCCCATCAAGCAAAGCCTCCAGCAGTAAAACAAATGTTCCTGTAGCTTTGTAGGTGTCCATATGAGGTCTAGTATGCATAGCAGTATGACATCTGCCTTGGTTGGAGACTAAGAAGGGAAACAAGTGGAAGTTCAAGAGTTCAAAGGAAGTTCAACACTTAAACTTCCCAAAATTGAGTTCAAGTTCAGTAGAGTTCAATAAAAAATTCTGGAAAGTATCAAACTTGAACTCCAGATTGAACTTCTTAAAATTGAACGCGTTCAGATTTGAACTTCATAAGTGTTAAGATGTTCAAGAACAGCCGTTTGTTTGTTCATGTTCAGGCGTTCAAGTTAAACTCGTGCCAACTCTAGTGATGACAGAAGTCACAATGACATGTATATGACCTTAGTATGTAGTCGACAAAGAGCCTATAACAGAGGATACCCTGACCGCAAATCCCAGTATCACACAACTGGCGTAGCCTACGCTATGTTTATGGGAATGTCCGTGGATGTATCATATCCATAACAAATCCAATGGAACCAATTGGATTTTGTTGATTGTTACCTCTAAACAGCCTAGAAGCATAGCTTGCCTTTAACCTGTGAAGGTATCACAACCAGGCATCAAGACATTGATCCACACAGAATGTTCATGCACCAACCAGTTGTTAGGACCGACGGTAACTCCAAAGGAGCAGTCCGAGGACTTAGCAGGCGGTGTCCAGGAGGAAGAGCAGGCAGGGTTGAACATAGTTTTGATAAGAATGGATGAGAGACTTGAGGTCCACTCATCCGTGATACAACAAAGGAAACAACAAACATGTAGTCCAAGAACCTGCTCGGACGATCCCCAGGCAACGCCTACGGAGAAGGCGACACGTATGATACCCGCAATTCACGTTCATAACACCAGTAGAGACAGTGTGCGTTCAGAATTTCAACTGAAGTCCTGTTGCATGCAACCAAGACCGATAGGCTTCCAAGAGTTCAAAGTATATTTTCCTAAGCAATCATGCGTGAACACTTGTAGGTTATTTCTGTTATTAGAGACAAACAAGTCCGAAATAAAGCGTTTGGTCCGCGCGTACCGCGGTTTTTGCCGCAAACGCCTCACACCTGTCTGCCACGCACCGTCTCTGCCACGTGACACCACGCGCCTTCGGATCCGAACCAGCCCCTATAGGCGCTTTTCGACAGCCCTATATGAGCGGGTAGGACTCGCGTCGACATCACTCTAAAGCACTACATATTCAGACGCTCGTGTTCTGATTAGATCATCCGATGGCGGCGTTCAGTTTGCAACGAATCGCCCTTCAAGAAGACATGAATACTTGTGAGCTATTTCATGCCTTCGTGCTGTCATCAAGTGGATCAACCACCCATACGATACCACTCTCTAGACCGTGAGGCTAAAATCGTCTCTTTGGACGACTTGGAGGACGACGAGGAAGTGATCGCGGCCTTTTTCGCTGTTGAAGATTCTGAGGATGGAGAGGTGCCTTTTGCGAATCGAAATGTATCTAAACCTCCGTTCCATTCTGAGTTACACCGTATCGCACCCTCTTCCGTTATCTCGGCAGAAAGGATGAACAGTCAAGCACACGTGATTCAGACGGACACGACCGGGCAAGAGGACATCGCCATCGCAACTGCTAACACTGGACGCCGTGGGATTTTGATCATCAATAAGAACGGTACCGGCAAACGGATTCCTCCGGTCTTGACTTGGGAGAACGCTTTGACTAAGGTGAGTTTTTCCCGGATGATACTTGAGCTCTCACTGAGTCACAGTATCTAGTCATACAAGAAATCCGTTCTCGACGGTGTAACCATTCTTCATGAAAGGGACGACCAGTGCAGTTGCTGTCAAAAGTTAGACAAGGCCAATTGGACAGCTAAAGCCGGATCTCGGGATCTTGTCGGTTGCTTCTCGACTTTGGATAGAGACGTCCGTTGTTTGCAATGCCTATTGAGTGAGCAAACCCTTTTTCATATCATATGAGCCTCACACTTAAACAGAAGGTTTTATTTTCACCTCAGGAACGGACAAATGTAGTTTTTCCTCGAACGGGTCAACTTCTCTCACTGCGGTGATGAACAAACTCAAAGTCGAAGAGACCAAGAGTGAATCGCTCTCGAAGAGGTTGGAAATACTCGAGGCGGACCACAAAGCCCTCAAATCGGCTTGCGGCGGGTCTAACGTGATTCCCAGCGATAGGAAAAGACCTCGTATTTGAGGATGGCCTTCAGTGACCGAGGTGAGATAGATCTGAAGCATGTCATGTTTGCTCTAAGTTGATCGTGAGATTGCCATAAATTGAACGCGCCAGACAGTTACTTGCTCATTCCAGGACATCTTCTCCATACAACGAATCTCTGTAGATAATTTGTAGAGATTTGGATTCGCGGTTTTACGAGATATCATAGTTCAGAGTCAACCGATCCTTTCCACATGAAGTCGCAGTTCCATATCATTAAGCTCTAAGATCGTTTTGCGAAGAGTTGTCTATGCGAAGACACGTCTATTCGAAACACTAGTCAATTATATATGTGAATCGACAAAGCGGTAGTAATACACGAGTATCAATTGCGAACCGCAAGCCGTTCTGACTGGTACAACGGATGTCCTCTTCGTCGATTACTTGTGAAAGTGGAGAAATGAAGTAGAGGAGACGTCCTGGATAATATGGAAGTGTTCAATTTCAATCCGCACATACACACTGCCTGCGACACTCACGAAGGAAGTATCTAGCGTACGAGCAATCCATCCATGGCTGCGCAGATCGAGGGTTCATAATCACCTTCTTCGATCTTTCCGAGAAGTATCCCCCTGCGAGTCATAAGAAATTGAGGTGATGCCCAATCTCCAAGAGGATCGGGTGACTCCGCTACTACCGGCTTCGCGGCTGGTAGCAAATGGTTAATCTGGAAAGATGCCGAGGAAGCAGAATCTGGGACGAGCCATTCTGATGTGTAGCTGGGAGGTGGTCTGATGGTTGGCGCTGAGGTAGTCGTGCTCCTCGAATAAGGTGAGGAGTATTTGGGAACCTTTATCGTCGAGACATGGCCGACATCTAGATGGGAAACGTTCACTTCATCAACGGTGGCCATTTATGATTCCAAATACACTCACCTTCCGTCATATTTATTGGTCCCTTTCCCTGAGTACAACGTCGAACTTCACTAAGCCACGATTCGATGCGATCCTGGGCTTGAGCTGCCGACGGCCATTCTCCTGTACCAATCGTGTTGTCGTCATTGCCTCTAGCGGTCTTTTCTCCAAGTTCTGCGACGAAAGTCAGAGGACCTTGTGCCTCGGCTTCTGATTCGATCCCAGCTCGAACCGAACGATGAGCTCTTCTTTTAAACTCGACGTAGGGTAAACCCTTCTCATTTACGCCCCTGATCACGGCGGAACGCGGCTGTCTAGTCCGTTTAGTTTGGAAGACGGTAAGGGGATCTGTTGTAGCTCTTAGTTTCCGGATCTTGGAATGATCTGGAAAAGGTATAGTCCCGGTGGACAGCACTGGACTATCCTTTGGGTCAAGGAGTAGGAGTTTCGAAGGTTGGTGTGCTGTGACTATCCCGTTGTCCCCAAACTTCTGAGTGACTGCCTTCCAGCGATCATCGACATATCCAGTTGTGACCGCGAATGTGGGAGAAGTAAAGTCGTAGTCAGGAGGTAGAGTCTCGCGCAGTTCTAGAGATCCTGCTGGAATTTGCTGAGGATTCGACCGGTATAGGTGGGGCAAGTTCACGGTTGAACGGCTCACGACAGTCGAGTTCGTTCTGGGTTGCTGTAATGCTGAGGCATTCTCGGGCAGATTGTTGCGGAGGAAGCTCACGACGGAAGTGGTGCTACGTCGTGGTCGGTTGATCTCGTCGCTCCGAAGCATGTCTACGGTGTTGTGGTTCTGAACCGCATATCGAGGTGGATGTAGTTGGGAATAGCGACAAGTCGAGGATCAATTCACGTTCTGGGGTGAAACGATGCTCATCAAACTAAAGACACTGTCTAGATCCGTTTCGCAAACGTATATATTTAATATGTATCGTGGCCCGCAGCTTCGTTTCCAAAGGAGCCTGGTCTGTCATGTTCGAAGACGTTCTACACGACAAAAACCGCGTCATAGCTTCGCACTGTGAACGTTACATACAGGCCTCAGATCCGTCAAGTTCCCTTTACTGATCTTCGGTACATCTCAAAATATAAAACCACAGATCTAGTTATCTTCGTCATCACCCGAACTACTGGCTCTTATGCGATACCGTCCTTTGCTCATCTGCTCTACCTGTCCTCTCAGAGTGGATATTTCGATGGATTGGCGTATACCGAGCATTTTGAGCGACTCGCAGCTCTCTTCTAAGCGTGTGATACGGTCATGATCCTTGGTAGGCGTTTTGGTAGGCTTCCTTTTCTTCTGCTCTACCAGTGAACAATGTCCCGACTGTAAGAGACACTGCAAACACTTGCCGCCGCCATCAACTGCCTGGAAGCAACCGACGAAATCACGACTGCTGCCCTTTTTTCCGGCCCATCCTTGCTCCTCGTGGTTTATGCACGATGCACATTGATCTTCTCCTTCTAATAACTTATGTTCAAAGGATTCCCGCCGAGCATTGTAAAGCTGTTACGAGAATGAACAGCAGTGAAGTGTGAGACGGTGAACGGATCAATATCACGTCGATCGCAATTTACTAACCTTGCATCTGTCCGTATCACCGGCGACAGCGGGAGGGATTCTTGCGCCCTTCGAGTTATACTCTTTCAATAGCACAGCTCCTTTGCTTCGCGAGGCAGCAGTAGCAGTAGCTGTCGTTCACGTCGATCAGCGACGATTTTAGTTCCAAAGCGATGATAAAATGCACTATACCTGTGCTGATCGGTGATTCTTGCAAAGGTGATCCTTCCAAGGTACTGTGGACGGTTCGTTCTCCTTCTGCAGTATGATCAGGCTGCTCCGGCGATCTATGATTGTCATCCATTTGAACAGAGTCCATCCTGGATCTCTCGCTTCCTGCGTCCGAACTCGACCCGAGGTGCTGCTCTTTGGTGTGTGCGCCGATGAAGGCCATCCCTTCTTGAGTAAACAAACGAGGTCTGTTGGGGATTCGCCTGGAAGAAGTGTGATCGTTGCCGAACTTGGCTTTGAAAGGGTGTTTGCGTTGGGGTTGTTGTGTGGTAAAGACATCCGTAGTTTCGGAGCGAACAGGAGAAGTGATGGGTTTGGAGCGTTTCTTCCTCGCACTCGCATTGTGCTTTTTATTGTATCCCGGCCTATTGTACGATTCACTGTTTGAGTCAGCAGTGATTGGGTTGTTACTAAGAGGATTCCGATGAAAGGCCTGGAGGGCCCAAGTGAAAACTGTTGATTAGCTGATCAATGCAAAGCCTCGTACGAGTTCGGGTCGTCCCAGTGATGGCGCTGCTTCCGCTGTCGCCTATAGGGGGAGCGCGTCCTCCTATCGGGGCAAATCGGACAAATATCGGACCCGATCACCCGATATCGGGGCCGCCCGAGTTGATCGCAGCGAGGAATTGCCTGGCAGGATTTCAACCGCTTCGCCCTTCGACTACAGTGCAGCTGCAGGTCCACAAGAAACAGATTCACTACAGCTCCTAGGGATCAGTAGTATACCGCATTGGCCGTTCGAATGTTTGCTAACGGAAAACAGTTTCGTCTGGTAGTGGGGACAGTCGTTCGAATACCGTGTATTCCGTGTATTCCTTCTCTCTGTCAATAATAATGATATTGCACGAGAACACATGTTAGAGCATCTCTCGGTAGGAGACATGAAGGAATCGATGGGGTTCACGTAGGATAAGGAATTTACGATTGGTCCGCCGTCGTAAGCCCACTTTCATCTAAGCAAGACCGCGGCATGAGTGGGGACGATGCAACTCAAACTCCGTCATCACGTGATCATGTCAGTTGGCCATTGCTACTCAGGTGCCATCTCAAGAGACCTTGCATATAGTCTAAGGGTGTCCGGTAGCGTCAAGCTGATCATTGTGATGTTTGATCGCGGGTGGAAGAAGTGTTATCATCTTCTCTTCCTTTCGATATATTGCCCAAGCGTAGAACTACTGATTGATCTCGTCTCGAACGGCAATGAATTGGACACAACATGCTCAGCGATGAAAACTATACCGAATGCGTCGAGATCTCATGCATTGAATGCTCCAGAAACGTTAATCACTAAAGTTGAAAGTGATTTCATTGAGCAGCCGACAACAGGGGTGCTAACGAGCTATTTTGTGAGTATGGTTCAAGTTTCATCGTTTAGCGATCGACGATATATACGACAATCCTTGATGAGCAAGCTAGTGTCGACCATCTCATGGACTTTCACGATCCTCGTTTCAAAGAATTGAGAGGTACGCACTCACCGTCTTTGTTCCGGTAAAAGAGTTCCCTGGAAGATCCAGAGCCGGCACATGTAGAATACGTGGATGGACGGCGATGAGTTGTATCAGTGTCTTCAAGGGCCGATCCGGCAATCGTCCAGGTAGCATCGTGACAGGAGGGACGCGATTTATAGGTGGGTGGAAAGTATGATACTGATCTGGGCGATGTTGTTGGACGGAAGGTTGCAGCTCTCTACGGTGGAGATGACTGCTTTTGATTATGATCAGTGCGCGGGGTGGATAGTGTATGAGAGTCGATGTTCGATCGTGATAACGGTCAAGGTTTGCCGATCCGCATGAGAAGGTCTTGCGGTACGCAGAGCGAAACCGAGCTCTGCGATAGGTTTAGCAGGCGTGAAAGATCAGCTCGATGAAGCCGATATGACTGGTATAACGGGAGCTTACCAGGTTGCTGCACGGTAGAGCGGGAGTACGTTTGTCTTTGGGGCATTGCAAGGTTGAGGATGACGTCTAGTAACAGGTTGCTCCGTCGGATCTCTTTGTAATTTCGAAATGGCTGGGATGGGTGTCGAGATTGAAGAAATGCAAAGTTCCGTCCGAAGCGGCTTGTAAGAGTACTTGAAAAGAACTATTTCCGCAAGGCTGGAATCAGCTAGCTGGAAGAATAGGTAGATATGCAAAGTTCGAAGCATCGGCTCACTTTGGTGACCAGTCAGACAAAGCACCTAGCTAACGGTACTGGCTGGGAAGAGATGGCTTCTTGTGAGGTGTATGTACATAGCCATGGTCGGTGGGTGTCTCAGAAAGTCGAGGATGCAACCGTAGGCCGAGTTATGCTTTGGCGGAGAACGTTGCTAGCCGGCGAGAGTGACGGAAAACACTTGATACCGGGTTGCTCCACGGGTGCTTGATGGTGTCATTGTGTTCGGCTGGCTGAGGAGTGGGTTGGGAAAGAGGAGGAGCCAAAGCTGTAGACTGATATCAAGGTCAACACAATAAATGTGAATCTCGATGGATATGGATGGTCTTACTGACAATAGCAGCCCTGGTTTCTGTACTCGATGACGGGTAGGTAAGAGGTTGGCGGTGTGATAGGTAGAGATTGCGAATTGCGGACCTGTTGAAGTGATGAAGGCTATATAGATATGGTCATGCGGTCAAACTTAGAAGACCTACGACCTACCGTTGTGCACTTTGCTCGGACGAACGTCAGAGGGGCGACGATGGGCGACTTGTGGTGATTCAAGTCATTGTGAGAAGGTCCAGAGAATGAGGGAAGATTGGAGTCTCGATGTAATTCGAGTGACTGCGGTTTGCTGGCGATGACAGCACAGCTCCCTAGGTCCGACGATGATGCGGACAAGAGGATGATGTGATGTCCACCGTGCCGTCGATGTCCGCTCTTCCACCACGTGAAGGCGCGGCGCGCGGTGAGTCAGACGTCCGTGAGTCAGGCTCGGGCGGTGATCGGTCGATTGCTCATCTGACCTTTGTACAATCAGCGCAGCCAGGCCAGCGAGCAATTGGCAGAGAGTACTGCTCTCAGCGATGGAACCGTCCTCTTCCACGATGGGAACACCCTCTTCCTTCCACATCGTTCCCTCGCTCTACATCCACCCCGCCGACCTCACAGCTGCTCATCCGCCATGACGCCAACGCTGAGGACTTCCACTAGCAGAGCGTCATCCAAAGCCTTATCCAAAGCCAACAACTCTGCTCGATCCGTCCACAGTGCCAAGTCGGCCAGTCTGTCAAAGACCAAGGATTCGCTTTCGACCCCAAGTCGGACCGGAACTAAAGCCAAGTCGACCTCGTCGGACGATCAAGGTCTGGCCGATAGGAAATGGCAAGCATACTCTGCTCACGCTTCAACATCTCCTTACCCTGAGTTCACGTCCCCCACCACTGAACAATGTAAAGCCGCCCACACCGTCTTGACAACCATGCATAAAGCTCAAGTCGACAAGGAATTCGAGGATCCCGATACGCCAGACACGATACCTCACGTCCTCGATACCATGGTCGTCGGCGTACTCTCACAAGCCACAGGCTGGTCAAACGCCAAACGTGCAATGGCGAGCATGCGATCGGTCTATGGCTCCGTCTTTGCCTACGACTCCATCGTGCAGGGTGGCATGGACAAGTTACAACAGGCCCTCAAACCGGGAGGACTTCATGTCCGAAAATCCGGTCTGATCATGGGCATCTTGAACCAAGCGCAAAAAGAACATCCCGACTGGAACCTCGACCACCTCTTCCAACTCGACGATATGGCCGCTACGAAAGAGCTCATCAAGTACAAAGGGATGGGTCCCAAGACCGCCTCCGTCGTGATGACATGGTGTCTCAAGCGGACCTCGTTCACCGTTGACACTCACGTATATAGGATCGCCGGCTTATGGGGATGGAGACCGCAGCAAGCTACTCGGGAAACGGCTCAAGCTCATCTCGACGCTCGCATCCCGAACGATCTCAAGTTTGATCTGCATTTCCTCTTGATCGCTCACGGCCGCACCTGTCCCGCCTGTCGAGGCGGAGCGAAACCAGGACAACGATGTGAAGCGAAACGAGCGATAGATAGCGAGACCGGGATCTGATGGGTCCGGCTCTAGGCTGTGTACAGCGCGTTGTGTATGTTCGACCGCTCGGCGTGATGAGATATAATGCATGTTACCACTCAGATACATATATGCTTAGCGTTTCCTCCAATGCGTAGCGTATCACATCGTCCGCCTTGTACCCTTTGACGTCCCTCTCTTCATCTACCGGGAAGTATGCTAAGCAGGAAACTTGAACAGAATACATCGAACACGAATCAAAACTCGACACCCAGGCGTTTTTCGCCTCTGCTCCAAGCAAGTTCCCGTAAATCCATCTCGAAACGTTCGATCACTTATGTCATAGGCAAGAGCAGTAGAAGGATACACACGTCCTGCGGAGACAGGCATGCGCACGGTTCCCAGATACGCAAAAGACTTGTAAAAGTCGCGGTATGGGAATCTTGAACTGTAAAAAACCTGCTGTCCACTTCTGGAAGCAGCGTTCGACCGGTGTGGACCCACGACTTGTACTGCTGGCAATGGCTTTGTGTCCAATGGTTCGAGTTGGATGGCGTAGACAGCATCACCGAGACTGCTCGTTCGCGGATGACAGGATCATCTGACCTTTTGCTCCACAGCGTCATCCCTCATTGAGCCAATCGATGGCGCCGAGTCGTTGAACCGCACCGGATTCACGTCTTCAGCTCGATGCAACACCGAATGTAATGACAAAGCTTGCGAATTTAATCAAAAAGCTTGCGCTTGCAAATCGCAAAGTAACAAGAACAGATCGAAAAGCGGAGCGACTCATTGGGCAGCCCACGGAGGGGTAGACAAGGCGGAAGTGCAATACTGAGATCGCCATTCCGTTATGTGATTCGGGACAGAGTGATGTCGTGTTCGTCTCCGGAGAAGTTGGCTGGATCAGAGTGATCCAAATCCTACGCGGTCCTGGCTTCGGATCGCTAACGACCAATCATAACCTCGCAACATTAAGTCTCCGGAGAAGCGTTTTCCTGCATCAAAATGGTACCTCGTGTGCTACCAACAGGTGTATTTTTTCGTTTGTGTCATGTCATGATCAAGGATACGTCCATACATTCAGCCAGAAGGCTACTTACAAAGACAGAAACCAACGAAACCCAGATGAAAGTTGGACACTAAGGTATCGCAATAGTCTGCGTGCGACTACCTAGCTTGGGCTAGACGGGAGGCGCTTTGGGAAGCACGTACAGTTTCCCCCCTGCGAGGAAATATGAGTCTCGCCATGCATCTGAGCCGGCATGAGATCTATCTCGAGTCACCGGATGGGCTGCAGGACCCAGGAGTCCAATCAACGTATCTCCTGCGGATGAAGGACCGAGTCTTTGGAGGATAGGATACTGATCGTCGTGATGCCCGCCGACATAGATCGTCAGATGTCTCGTCGATTTATACGTACTAGTCTCTCTTTTGGTATCAGATGCATTATAGCAGATACTGATATTCAAAGGGGCCGGCGGCGTTTGCTTGAATTCACTCGGCTTCAATGTTTCCACTACGGCGCTCAGATCCCTTTTCTTAACATGTTCGAGGTGTTCCTTGCAAACGCTACGAGGTTTGATCTGACAAGATAAGGGGAAAACCCTCCAGGCCTCGAACAGTTCGTTCAAATGAGGAGGGTTGTTGCAATCTCCCGACCAATAAGCAATTACCAACAGATCGACTAGCGTCTGATTGTTCACACCGAGTAAAGCACATTGCCGAGTAAATGCTTGAACCAGACCTTGGCGAGGTGGCTTCCTACTGGTCTTCTTGGCGTATCGTTCGTCCAGCCGTGCAAAGTGCGTGAAGTTTAGCCATGAGCCATCGACTAATTCCTGGTATTCTGTAGGAAGGTTAAGATCTCCATGCATAATTCGGAGCCATTTGCCGAGGTTGACCATATTCAATACGGTAGTCTTGACCGCACCTGTAGGTCTGCAGTCAAAGGCTGTGAAATCCATCGCCATTGTCATCATGATGCGAATGAATTCCTCTCCGTTCTCTCCTAGCTTTATAAGCCCGGCGAGTTGCTTTTGTCGAATATGGCTGATAGCCGAACTCCAAAACTCTTGCGGTCCCGTTCCGCCAGCTCCTGCTCTCTGATATAGCGCAGCTGCCGCACTATAATGTGTTGCTTATCAGCACGTTAATGAGCTGGGTTTCGCCCCAATCTCACCTCATCAGCGGCTCTGAAGGGCTGGCGGAGTAAATCACGTCTCCATTTGGTTCGAATCCAGTTATACAACGGAGGTGTAGAGCGATCTGTGCTTGCAAAAACCTCGCACTATTCTCTGAGCCTCGACGATAGGACCAGATTTAGCCAAAGCAGGAAGACTGGACTGCCAACAGAATTACCTTGTACCCCAACAATGTCCAATGGTAAACGACATGCAGCCAGCCCTAAAATCCCGCTTGAAACGTCGGCCGCGTGAGATCCTTCAGGTAGCAGCTTTGCCAGTACGTACTCTAGGTCCACTGCAGCATAGGTTGTATCCGGATTTCCCAAGCGGTAAGTAGTATCGTTCCATAACGGTCTCCCCATTCGGCGCAGATATGAAAGTAAAGTGTTGAAGTCTATGGATGACGTCCCGTTAAGTATACTATAGTATTCTTGCTGAGTTTTCTTTTCAAATAACTGGGAGTCCTGCGATACGATGAGATGAGGTAGAAGTAGACGTTTTGTTGCATCCTTAACCCGGGACGAGCCGAGTTGAGCTAGAGGACCCCTCACACTTGATATGCCGGTGTTGGTGTCAAGTAATAGAACACATAGTAACTGGATCTGGGGAAGACTAAGAAGACGTCGCAACGCGGGTAGTAAGGTCTTGAACTGATCGAACTCGTCCAACGCCAGAAAGAAATACTTCTTCGAACCAATGGCTGACAACGAGACCATCGCGGCTTGTATTTCCACAGCAAGAGCTTTGGCCATCTTATGGACAGTCAGCAGGTCGTTGCTTTTATAAGCAGGCGCATGGTATTGTAGTCGCTTCCTGTGGGCTTCGGCTTGAGCGGCAATCTTTTCAATGTAGCCCTTCCGACTTGATACAGATACTGGGTGATCTGTCATGTCCTGTGGTCTCTTCTCTTCACTTGAGCTGCGACTACGATAGCCCTCTACGATCCCGTTCGCGAATATATATGAAAGGTGTTGAACCATACCGGTCCAGTATGCGTTTTCGTCAGTTGTGTCGGAGCGTAGAGCGGTTGAAATGTACTGGTTGCAGACTTCGAGCAGAACGTCAAGAACAGAGAGTATAAGCGCTGCTATCCCGCAATGACGAGACCACTCCTCCGTTCCGATAGAGCACAAATATACGTAGATTGGACCGTCCTGAGGAGGCAGAGATACTACTTGGCGATCGCTATGGCTTGAGCTCGGTCTGATGCACAAAGATATACCAGGGGCGTACGACGAAAGCTCCGTCACAGCACGACTTTTGCCTGTCCCCGAGCTCTGTAAAATCGGCAACACTGGCGCATAGCTTTTATCTTGCGTGACCGATGACATCACCTGAAGTATCTTGCGATCTAGCTCCTTAGCAGCGGATCCTATAAATGGCCTGCTGAAATCCGCCGCTAATGCTTCCGGATACGGCAAGGGCTTGACAGAATCGATGTGCTGTAGACACTTGGTCAAGAGGTCTTCGAAATTCACGGCTGGAACCATCTGGTGGACTGCGTTCTTGAAGGCCTTTCGGGTGAATGTTGGTAAGGGAGTCGAAAGCGATCCAAAGACATCTGGCGAGCCTTTATGATATGCCAGCGTTGCTGACAACCAAGCTGGGCGACCCTTATCTAAGCTGGGTCGATGGGACTCTGCCCATGCGAGGACGGTTTCTGAGCACTGACAGCGTCCAGAACGGAGGGTTAGCTGTACAATCAGAGAATTATTTCAGCACAAATACTGACAATACCAAGGATCAGGTCCATGTAAAGGCCAACTACATTCACTGCTTCTTCACGAAGTGCTCCTTCACGACTTTGATCTCTCCGTCCTGCTGTTGGTACCAATGACAGGGCACTCAGATCCGCCAGAGCGTCGTTGACTAGGTCAAGATATTTCATAGCTTTCTCCAGACCGCGGGTCTGGTCCTTATGACTGGGCATGGTCTGCATCTGTATCAGCCATCCTAGGCTATCCTTGGGGAGGAGCACAGTGTCGTCGGGGCTTGCGTCGAGGTCTCTCGATGGTATTTCGTCATCGACGTCCATCGCGGTGTTTGGATCAAGGTCGGCCATAGGCCTGGCTTTCGCTTCGTGAGCACAGCGTGCAAGTCCTTATGATCGGCTTGCTGTCCAGCTCTCAAGGTAGGTCTACCAGAACGTTTGTAGCGATCTGGAGTCGAGGTCAAGTCATATCGAGTCGTGATGCGGATCGATCAAAACAACGCGAAGTATCGTTGTGGACCAGAACGCATGAGAAATCGCATGACTTATGGCCAGAACCGGATCCGTTCCCGCGCGATCTGGTCCCGTCCGCGGGACCTCTCGAGCTTCTCACATACTGAATTCACGAGCTCCATCACTCACGGACTCTTCGACCTCTGGTCAGAGCTCCAGTGGTGACTGGGCAGCGTCTACTGGATGAGCTCTTCAGCTCGACAGCTAGTGCTGAACGCTTCTCCAGTTGCCCCCAAAAGGACTACTTTGACCAATCTCTCTGATATCCACCTATTCGTATGTGCCCACTAAACTTGAGTATCTTACAAAAGTGAGGCCATGTAGTGTACCATTCTTCTACCGGCAAGATAGCTGCTGATCTTCAACCGCAGAATGTAGTTCAAGGACGACCGTGATCCGCTATCGACGGAAGCTTGCACCAGGCTATATGAGGATTGTCATCACGATATGTAGAGCCCGTCTGTGTTTGAAGCCTACATATCGAGTCCTGGAACTCAAACGATTGGAGCCATTGCACACTGTAAACATTGGAAACCCGTTTATCAAACCAATTCATGCCATTAGTATATAGCACGTCCTCCGGGGAGTTCCTGTCAGACATTCAGAGCGAAACTGCGACCGGTGACGCGCTAGATGATCGCTTGCAAACAGTTGGGGTTCAGCAGTGATTTTATGCTTATCAGCATGCCTCTCCTGTGCATTGTGAACAATGGTAACGGCAGCATCCTCATCCAAACGATTGCTATCAAAGCTTTGAAGACAGTAGCATCATTCGACCTCGACCACGGCCCGTGTTTCAAGACGCCGCTTGTTTTGTCTTTTCGACAGCCAAAGAGTTGCGACGGTGTCTTCCGCTCCATAATAGGCATCGATAGGCGCGATAGTGCTGAGTCGGATCAAAGCCTCGATATCGAGCGAGGATAGGGTTCGGGTCGAAAGGAGAGCATGAGATCGCCGAGGGTTGGTGGAGGAGAAGAAGGCAATGCGATCAATAAGAAGAAACGTGGCCTATGCGATAGCCAGCAAACAACCGGATTTTAGATGAAATAATAAAATATGAGCTCACCTTCGCTCATCGTCACTGTCACTCGATTTGATCATTCTTTTGTCCAAGTTTTAGGTTTGGACCACTGATGAGTGTCGATATACTCACGGTACTCGCCCCGTACATCGGTCATGACAAATGCTATCCCGGGACCGAAGCGAGTGATGAACGAAGAGGTTCCGGATAGTCATGTGAAAATCGATATGGACATGTAACGAATTGGTATGGATCAGCAAGCGAGATGAGAGGACGAATTACACCAAACGACTCAGCCTGACTCGGCTTCTCTGGACCCAGCTCCCCGCATCATTCGACATCGTCGCGTCATTAGACATACAATGAGAATGCAGCGCGAGTCTAAGAAGCGCAGCACCCTTGAGATGCCAAAAATATTACAAGAGAAGGTCTCTGTCGGTGGGAACAATACAAGTAACGACATCGTGTGTAGGGCTGCGATGGCTCGACGTCGAGTAAGATAAACTTATAGGTTTTGCGACAGTTTGGAAGGCGCGAAGTGCTCGCCATTTCCTTGCAAACCCCATGACCTCCTGGCGGTAGTGGTAGCTCTGAAGTGAGTCTCACAGTCGTAAAGTATGTCTTGAATCATGGTGGGTCACATAGGTTTCCATAGCAAAAAGACAACCTCCAAGACGCTCGGGTGACACGACAAACTGCTGTTAACATCGTAACAACCCAATAGTCATCTGCTCACGAGACTAACTGCAAGGGCAACAGCTATCCTCGAGCTTCAATAGCGATCGACCAGCGCTATCCCTTATAGCTGATTTGGCCTTCACGTCGAGAGCTCTACCTATCGTGAATCAAGTCCGACCCATCAGCTGAGGGGAAGTCGGAGTCGTCGACCCTACTTCCGGCTGATCAGCTCAGAACAGATGGAAAAGGAGTATACATGTATTCTTCTGAAGCATGAGCTCACTTGAGCAAGCAATCGGATGTGGATCGTGATCATGGGATCTCCTCAGAATAGACCGCATATCGATTGAACGGATGGCAGAAGGTCGGTTAGGCCGTCGATTTACGAATAAGAGAAGTTGTCACGGTATAGCACTGAAACAGGCAGAGGACATAACGATGAAGGCCAACATATGTAGGATCAAAATCAGGGCCAGAAAAGCATACTCCATGGCTAAGCGGGAGGTTGTTTATGGTACGAGAGCGTTACGCATGCGATAGAAAGCCAGGAGGTCCTGTCTTCCAAAGAAATGACTGGAGGTCCACGGACATGGACTGGCGAGTCAAGTCACGTGACACATTTCTCGGTCACAAACCTTTCAAGCTGTAAAGTTCGTCATCGAATCTCTGTTGCTCGGCACTTGTTAGCGTTTGCTAGTAACGGATTACCATAGTGACTTGACAACGAAGTCTTACAGCGTCAGTACGCCAATCAAGGATATCATCCCACCTACACCCATCGATGAACAGTGGGAGTCGTCTGCTTGACAATGGGTTTTTGAACTGAAGACGAATGGCTCATTATACTACTTCAAGTGGATGCGAACGAGTAAAACTAGCTTGCGGCTACCTTGTGTCAGGTGCCTCGCCGGTGTCAACACGTCGCCCATTCCGCTAGAAGGGTACTCTGATAGACCGGTTA
>BCIV01000030.1:0-58906 GCA_001600055.1 Filobasidium wieringae
TCGCATTCTATTTACACCTACTGAATTACCAATTCAAGACGTACTGTGAAGAGGTTACTACAATAGGATCTCGCTAAGTTGTTCTCATACAACCTTCGTTCTTCGCCCTCTAAACCGATTAAAGATCAACGCTTGATACTAATCCTTTCGATTCAACCGACTTACAGATTCCAACCGAATCCTTAATTCGGTCAAATAACTTGTCCACCACTTGAAACCAACTGAGTTATCACCAACTCTGCTCTCATTTCATTATCAAGATAACCTACAAGTAGCATTTGCTATCAAACCTGTGACAGCAAGAACCTCCCGTAACAGTTACAGGGCTAGGTTAGATAGTACAAATACAGGCAAATTGGGGCAAAAAGGAACGCACTTGTGAGAGGTAGTTTATTTAAGTAGAAATATCAGCCGTATCTATGACTCCGAACACAGCCCAATACTAGTGATTTGTGTATTTGTATGCATATGTATGGTCCGTAAGACATAAGACATAAAGACTTGCAAACAAACAGGGAAAGATCCTGACCGTAAGCAAACGCACCCTTGTCTCCGCAATCTAGCTTGCTGTGGCCTGTGGGGTCCCGTGATTTGTCAGCATTTTCGGTCGCGCCTGAGAAGACATGCCTGATC
This sequence comes from Filobasidium wieringae, assembly GCA_001600055.1. Lineage (NCBI taxonomy): Eukaryota > Fungi > Basidiomycota > Tremellomycetes > Filobasidiales > Filobasidiaceae > Filobasidium > Filobasidium wieringae. Next base: position 634 of record BCIV01000030.1, read on the forward strand.
GCTTGTAGCTTGTAGCAGGCATCACATATCTCACGAGCTGACTTGAGAGGCAGGATCCCGAACTCTTCTTGACCTCCAACCCTCACACCAATTAGCTGTACCTTATGAAAAGGGCCAGGACGCCTTTGGAAATCGACGTTCCCCTTCGAAACAACACCAAGCGAGGCAAGATGGAGAACGCCGTGCAGGCCGCTATACACGAGCCGTTTCCCCTTGGTACTCCCCTACGAAATTACCTCGACGACGTAAAACGCTTCCTCTCCTCCCCCCATCCACAGGTTCTGGACGAGGCGATTGCATACCTTCGCTTATCATATGGTTTCACAATCGCTGCATTGCCAGAGGCCTTACAAGAGCTTGCCCTATATCGCGATACGGAACACAAGTTGACTCTGGGAACTCTTGCAAAACTCTCTAAATTTGTGAGCTGTACCGGGAAAGTTATGAATTATTGGAGCGCGTTACCGACATCGGACAGAGAGAACTATCATGGGCTCCCAGGTTGGTTTGCAGCGTGGGATCGTCGAACCGACTGCAGTGATCTTCGCGGATGGAAAGTTGAAAGGTACCTGGCAGCCGACTTATATGAGACGGTCGCAGAAGCTCTGTCAGACTATACGCCTTTGGAAAATGAGGAACAGAAGCAAGTAGAGTTAGACGTCTCTGAAGACTGGGCACGTCCCTTTCTAGGAGTTGCAGCTATCAAGCTTCGAGATCATCTTCTTTCTCAAAAAGCAGAGTCCGAGACCCTCAACACTCGCAACTACGCTAGAGCATTTCCTGTACTACAATCATCAGGCACAGGCAAGTCGAGGACAGTCGTGCAGTTGAGTACACTTGAACCTGGTTTTATGATCTGTGTGCGACCAGAGCCGCGTCAGCGTGAGGTCACTTCACAGCCCCCCCGGGATGATCATATAGGACAATGGCTATTGACAGCTCAAGAGGACACTCCTTTCACCTCGCATGCAAAAGCTGCCGCTTGGCTCGCTGCCCTCGCCGATACCATGGCAAACTTCTACAAAGAAGAAATCGCTAGAGCTTCGAACGGACCTCCCGATTGGAAGGACTTCAAGGTGCAAATGGCCCGATTCTTAGCTCCAGGCAGGGCTCTTGACTATCTGCAGACAGATTTTCTTGAGGATGTTGATAGCGCAGTGCATCCTCAGCATGAAACTGACGGACCAAGCACCTCCTCCTGTCCGTCTTACAGCGGCATCACCCCATCCTCATCGGGAAGTTCCCTCTCCAAGGGGTCGACTCGTCGAACTCTTTTGCGCAAGATCAGCGAGGCTGCGCAGAAGACCATGGAATCGGCTACATACCAACCATCCAAGTCTAGACAGGAAGATTTGTCCAAGATATCCGAATCCTTCGGGCTAGACTTGAATGCTGCATTTACGCGCCTTGAGAACCAGCTCGACCCGTACTGGAACGAGGACGCGTTCTTCCATCTTGCAATCGACGAATGCAGCGCTTTGCAACAAAATTTGCACGTCGTGCGCCGCTTGTGGGCTGAGCTTAAGTCGTCTAGGTTTTGGTTGCTGTTTCTGGATACCAACGCACAAATTTCGGAGACGTGCAGTATGACTGCAACCGGTACGCTCAACGACCTAACTAAAATTTCCAATGGTGAGCTGACGACTACTGGAACGCATACAGCCACATCGGCTCGCGTCGGTAGAGAGGGCAAGAGTCTTCTGCGACCGTTTTTATTACTGCCGCAGAATCTGGCCCTTTTGCAGAACGACACGTACTTGAGCATCATTCGCGGAGAATCAGGGCAGTATGATTATACTCACGCAGACATACTGTCCTTTCTTCCCCAAATGGGCCGTCCCCTACTGGCAGACAAATCGTTCCAAGGAGGGCATTTGCCAATAGGCGGATTGAATGGCCAACCGTCAACGTCGATTTACTCTATCATGAAGAAATTGCTTAAGGATAGAGTCATGGACATCTTCGACAACAAGACGCGTGATCGCTTGGAGCCTGAGGAGACTGTAACTCTTGTTGGCCAACGAATGCCGCTGCGCTTGCTCGGCACAGGTTGTACGTTCACAGGGTGGGCTGAGTGCATCGATTACTGACTCTTTTGCAAAAAGCTCTAGTTGCACTTAAATTTGCGGAGAACATGGTGGCCGGTCGCATGCGGATCGTTCATGATGTAGCCGAATGGCCTGAGGTAATCTCGACTGCCGTCCCCGATGAGCCTCTTCTGAGTCTTGCAGCCACTGCGTTTTTCCGGTCGGACCCGGGCAGATTCTGGTCAGATGCGATCGAGAATCTTGCGGCCGATGGGAGACAGCTCAATGGGATAGACATTGGAGAGTCCGGTGAAGAATACGTTAGAGCGATCCTGTCGTTATCCTCTGATGTGACTGCGGCACTTTCAAACCCTATAGGTCAGTACCAACCTTATCGATTCATATAGAAACTTGTTGATGATTCGTCCAATGCAATAGCGAGCAACGACGATACAGACCAGAAGCAACAAATCATGTTGAGACGTCTCGACCCTATTCGGCTAAGCACCTTTCTGACAGTTCTCCTTGGCGAGAATCTGGATCCGAAACCATTAGCGACAACCGAGAATTACTGGATCAATTTCACGCATTTCACCCGTCTTGCTCAACGCTTCAATCCAGGAGATAATCCTTCGAAGATGCCCCTGTCATATTTGGTGGAAATGTGGACTAGACAGACCGCTATACTAGGACCGGCCAATCAAGCTTGTCGTGATGCCGTTCTTCCTGTACTCTACAGCACTACTGAACCGATCGGTGAGTACACGGATCGGGTTCAGGCGCGTATGCGCATCACTGAATGAACACCTTAGGCTTAAACGCATTCGAGCCCAAGAACATCTCGTTTCTTGCCTTGCAAATTAAGCTTCGACAAACCGCATGCACTGTTTTTAGAAAGGCCGCGACGGATCCTATAAAATACGCCTGGAAGAAAGACTTTAGCCGCGTCGGGGTGGAAAGTCTCGAAAATCGGGACCTTGCAGTCTTCCAAATATTCGTAGAGTTAGGTTTGAAATCTTCCGCCGTCGAATGGGACCTCGATGAACCATTGCTGACCAAGATAAGAGTCCGCGGGAATGGCATAACGTCGTTTCCAGTTTTGTCCGCCCTCGAAAGACTAGCTCAAAATGGCCTACAGCAATGGATCGGCAGACTCGACAAGCTGAAAGCCCCTTTGTCGGAACGACGGGATGAACTTTGTTTGCGGGGTGAGGCTGTTGCCTTGGCTATGAGCTGAAAACAGTGGAGCAATAATGGGTACGTGCGCCAGTTTCCCCTTGGGTTTTCCGCCGGAAGTCCCAAACTCGACCTTGGCAGGTGAGAATTATGTATAGCTGGTACTCTGATTGGAGTAGAGGGTCTCGATCTCTTAATGAAATGATGTGAACCGCACAAGAACAATGAAAATTGTATCCTGGTCGACAACGGGTCGGGCCTCTGGTTGTTCAAGCCGAAGAACACTGCTTACAATTAACGATAAAACGATCAGTCTTCATGCGAAAAAAGGATGCCCATTTTGCAGTTACGCCGCTTCCAGCTTAACCTACATCAGGTCTTCGTCGTTTGTAATAATCGGCCACAGCGAAATCCACTCTCCTGTCCATCCGCGACGTCACTTATGGGTTATCGTTGTTAAAAGGTGTTCTCTTGGACCGATAGTATATATGAACGGCTTCAGCCTAGTATCGACAATACCGTATATCGATTAGACAAGAAATTGCGCTTCCCGGTCTTACCGCTCCGCTGTGTGTGATACTCAACCTGCATAAATTGCACACGCGCGGCAAGAATGAAACAGGGAAGTGACCGCTTGATTTCACCTTAGTGGTCCATATTTTGTTGTACTCTCTGTTGATGGGGAATCCAGATTGGCACCAGCTGAGAGTTGCACAATGTATTATTGAGCTGACTCGTCGTGTGTCGCTTGCCAAACTTCTCGCTTGAATGAAGCCCGGTCCACGTCTAAGCTCCCCAAAGCTCATTGCGCTACATACCATTGTATCCCTAAGCTTTACAACGTCAGGTCAAACACTGAAGAGCCAGCCAAGAACCTATCAAATCATTCTATAAGTATCGAAGCGAGATGGTTCCCATTGCACAGCAGCCTCTTGTGACTCCAAACCAGGCTTTGATAGAGATACGGGGATACCCTTTTCACTTGACGAATGGTGAGCTGACAGCCTCCACATCCACTTAGATATCTAATATACCCTGAGCAGCAAACTATCCCATCACATCAACAATCAATCAGATTTTTGAACCTTAGTTGAGAGACTGAGAGTCTCAGATTGATGAGTAGGTGAATATAACCCAATATTTGGAACGTTGATATTTTGGCAAATTTCCCATCGGATACTGATGGGGATATGGTTTAGGGGTATAACATTCCATTAGCATTCGATTGGTTTGTGTTGGAAAGGTCTGGCGTTCGATTCGCCATTTCTCCACTTTTTATTATGCGCGGCACGTAATCTCATGTGCACACGCCCCGAAGGTCCTAACTTCAATCTGAGAACACTTAGCCCCACATGACTTGCCTGATACGATTGCGTGATAGCCAACTATGGCTCATGATCGAGCTTGGAATGATTGAGTCTCTGAGGTCCGTGTGTGTCTATATTCAGGGCAGCGGTGCAAAACGTCGGATTCAAATCATGGACGCAGACGCGATTGTGAGCTGTTCAGATCTCGACAGCCATCATTGCCATATTGCAACTTGTGACTGTAGTTGCTCAAAGCTCGTGGGACCCTTCGACTTCACACATATCAGATCTCGCTATCTAAACCTATCTCCCAACAGCGAGATGGACAAATTGGAAGGTAAATCTTCCTCTGTTCCAGCCATATCTCCGTATGCAGACCTCACCACGAATGCGACTTCCTTGACCCTCAGATCTTGCTAAACAAGCATCTCAGCTAACTTTCTATGATGTCAAGTCGTACTACAATCAGGCAAGAAATGCCATTCTCAACGTGTCGCCTATCGAGGCAAAGGTATGTCGCCTTATCTTCTTCTCATTGAACCTGGCTCAGGATCGAACTGTTCTCAAATAGGTTCGAGAAGCCACGGATCCAGACGAAGCGTGGTAAGACGGCAACGAGTAATCAGCTGAGGATCGGTACCCACTTACCAAGATGAATCTTCTGATAGGGGTGCTTCATCTACCTTGATGCAAGATATCGCTCAAGCGTAGGTTCGGCCATCATCTGCGCATATCGAGCTGAACTGAAATTTGCGGGCGCACTATCCACAGTACCCATAGCTTGTGAGTCGATCTCAGACTCTATCTGCATTGTTCACCGTTCACGGCAGATCTCCTCATGCTGCAGTCAACAATTCAACGAGGTTATGCCCTTGATCTGGTCGAGGTTTCACGAGAGCGAAGCTCGTCAATGGAGACAGGTTTACAAGGTATTCGTCGAGCTGGCTGGACGCATATAGCAAGACTCATTTTTCCCCCTTACAGGCCTTGACTCTACTCGAGTACCTTGTCAAAAACGGGTCCGAACGTGTAGTTGACGACGCTCGTGGACATGTCTCTACAATCAAGATGCTAAGAGGATTTCACTACACCGATGAGAAGGGTAAGGACCAAGGAATAAACGGTGAGTCTCTCCGAGTATCTGAGAGTACTGTACTGTATTCTTATGTCAAGTCTATCTTTCAGTTCGCAATCGTGCCAAGGAGATCGTAGAGCTCCTTTCCGATGTTGAGCGGATCAGAGTTGAACGTCGCAGAGCCAAAGCAAATCGCAACAAGTATAGCGGCACTGGCAACGATGGCGCTCCTGGTGGAAGGTTTGGCGGAAGCAGTTCCCGATATGGTGGATTCGGCAGTGAGGGATCAGGTCGTGACGACTACGGCGGGAGAAGATTCGAAAATCAAAGCAGTACCAGTCGTCGACCGGAGTACGATACTGGAGGTTAGTGATTATTACGACTTTCAACGACCAAACGTACTCACTCTGCCGACACCTGATCGAATGCGCTCTTGGTTTAGACGTCTATCGATCTTCCAATAGCGAACAACCAGAGTATGACGAGTACGATGCAGGCGAAGATGACGGTCGACGGGTTGCTTCTAGGGACCGTTCCACAGCAGCAAGAAGTGTTAGAGATACGGCAGCTCCAGTCAAAACAGCTGCTCCTCCCCACAGCTTCAACACAGAGAAGCAGAAGCCCGCTGTAGCCCAAGATTTGTTTGATTTCGGCGATGACGATTTCGGAGGGAATGTAGCTGCTATGGCTGCACCTGCAGCAACCTCGACTAAGACTATCTTGGACGACGACGGTGAGTCAGGTCGAAAAGGATGGATTTACTTGACGAGGACTAATTTCGGTTACGCCTTAGACGATTTCGCCGATTTCCAAGAAGCCAAGGTTTTGCCAGTCGCTGCTTCCGCAGGTGTTCCACCTCCCAACGCGCCTGCAGCAGGTCAGAACGTGTTCAACCTTCTCGACAATCTACCCCCTGCACAAGCTGCACCAAGAGCGTCACCGGCGAAACCTGTTGTATACAGTCAAGTCAGCGCCACCCCGAAGCCCGCCGCCAATGTTGTACAGAGCAAGGGCGGGTTCGATGACTTGTGGAGCCTTAGCTTAGCTGGAGCCGGAGGTCTCAGTTCACCAAATGGCTCCAGCAACACCAATAAGAAAAGTATGCTGGATCTTGACCGAGAGCAGACGATGAACAGCCTCTGGGGCGCAAGTCCCGCGACTAAGGCCGGCAGCAAGTCTGCCTTTGACGATTTACTTGGTTAGCTGTACTTTTCCAGATGTACCTTAGACCGTTCCGCAACATGTGATTGTATTCTTCAGGCTCTAATGACTTCACAAGCTCCCATGCTGAACCTTGAAACCACCCGATGTAGGTCTACGTGGAGTCTAGGGTCCAAACGGTGACTGACAATATAAACAAGCGAGCTTGATCTAAGCTATACTCCTTCAGATGGAGTGTTGCTCTAACGCAGCCCTTGCATCCAGTAAAACCTCGTCTACTCAGCTACGATCTCATCATCATGTCCGACGCTCGCTTGAGAAGATGTAGGAAAGAGATCGCAGGCGAGTCTTGAATCATCATCAGCTCTACAAGAGATCTCTCCTGACGACGATTGCCTCTCCTAGACTGTCAGAAGGACAAAGTCTCGGGTATCACGGTAGACAGTGAGCAGGATGCATACCCAACGAGTAATATTGTCAGGTATTGATATCTCTTGCTGGTATCAGTGGTCGACAATACGCCAACTCACCTCAAGGGAACTTTTATGGGTCCTGTACGTATCAGGTTACTCTACAGCCATAGTCAACTCACCGTTCTTGATACTTAGGAGAATTCCCCTTACGAAGGGGGGAAGTATGAGGTCGATATCATCATCCCAGATTCATATCCATTCTCTGCGCCAAAGATGCGATTCATAACGTGCGTCTGTTCAACGAACATTGTCGACTGTTCGTCCTGCTCCTAATCTAGTTCCATCTTTACAGCAAGTTATATCATCCCAACGTATCCTCTGTCACTGTGAGTCCATATCAAGGGAAAGATATATGAAAAGGCTAAATAGTCTATACATCTTCTTCCTCATTTGAACTCGCTCAGGGCGCCATCTGTCTTGGTAGGTCATCCTGAAACCAATCAAGAGGATCATAGCGTTGACGAGGAACTGTCACCATGCCTAGATATCTTGAAGAGCAACTGGAGTCCAGTTTTGACCTTGAAGAGCACCTTACTATCGTTACAAAGTCTGCTCACTGATCCACAAGCGGACGATCCGCAAGACGCTCAGGGTAAGTTCAACGCCGATGACGGACGATATATCTTAACGTTTCGACGGTTCCTAGTTGCGGGACATTACAAGCGGGACAAAAGATCGTTCGATGAGACAGCTAAACAGTGGGCTATTCAATATGCCGGCGCTCCAGGGGATTCCCCGGCGAACGATGCAAACGGATCGACCCAGAAAAGCAAAGCAGAGCAAGCAGGGCTTTCGGAGGCTAACGTAGCTAAATTCGTCGCGTGTGGTTTCGAAGAGGACAAGGTCAGTCGTGCTGTGGACTTGGTCCGCTTGGGCACTGTTTGACAGAGAGGTGACGACATCTTAGGTGATAAGAACCTTGTCCGACCTGGACTACCGGGGGACGAATATAGCCAAAATCAGTGATAATGCGGCAAGTACCGTCGTTTGTGGTGCATAGGGTCGAAGCTTAGCACAAAAGCTAATCTTGCTTGGATAGGTTGTCGAAGCTCTCCTCTCATGACCGCTGGTGGCGATCCGATCATTCGCCGTGACGAGTATACCGTTGTAACGTCTGTGGGACTACCTTAGTTGCCATCCGTGTGCGACATGTGCGATACTACTATGCATTTTGACTACGAATACCACATAACAGATGATGACGAATCATCTACCACCAGCTACTTCCACTGTGGCTGCTCCCTGCGACTCAGCCACCAGCCAAGTTCCGCTTGACCCATCATCACCATGTCACAGTGCATACCCCAAGTGGTACGCAACCACTTGCCTGACCATCTCAGACCGGAAGACTTTATACCAACAAACACGTCCAACGTCTTTCTCTATAAACCTACGTCGCAAAGTCTTCTTGTCAAGCTGGCCACAGGAAAGGATGCAGCTCAGCTCGTAGGAGAGATTCAAGGCTTGCGTGCGATGGCTCGGGTATGTCCTGATCTGGTACCTCGGATCATCTCCAGTGGCATCGAACGCGAACAAGCTTGGTCCATCACAGAGTGGTTCACACTACAACCGTCTACCTCATCAGACACGCAGGCCGAGCTCGGTCGAAAGTTGGCGCAAATGCATAGTCGGGCGAATGACGATACCAAGGACGAGAAGTACGGATTTGATATCCCTACGCATTGTGGAGTCACCGAACAGGATAATACTTGGGAGAAGGACTGGATGACGTTCTTTCGCGATAGGCGTCTTGGCGACCTTGTCAACCGGATTGCAGACAACGAGATCTCTATTCAATGGGAATGGATACGTGAGCTAGTCATTCCTGCTCTTTTGAAGGGATTTGTGCCGGAACCTCGACCGTCAATCATTCATGGCGACCTCTGGTCGGGAAACGTTGGCGTCAATAAAGCTGATGGACGTCCCGTCATTTATGACCCGAGCTGTTACTACGGACATAATGAGGTTGAGCTCGGGATGACCAGGATGTTCGGAGGTGAGCTGTGGCAGGAATAAAGCTTTTCCGAGTACTAACCTGAACACGCGTTTCTCAGGATTCACCGACGCCTTTTACGAGGCGTATCATCGAGTCCACCCTAAGTCCCAACCTCACTACTCAGAAAGACAGAAGCTTTACGAACTGTATCATCATCTAAACGTGAGTATCGTCTCCACTGTCGATGATTCGGCCCTGATGTTTGTGCGCGTCGATTGATCCAGCATACCCTCATGTTCGGGGGAGGGTACAAGGGAGGTGCCTTGACCATCATGAAAGACCTAATAGGATGGGCGAATAACGATCTGTAATCGACATGCGATCTAACATATACAACGTGGTTCAGCATCTATGATGTCAGAGGGACTTGGTTGCCGATCCGTCCCTCCTCAGGTCGAGTCGACGTATCCGTTGCACCACACATGACCCCAGATATCGGCTCCACCGTCTTCCTCGCCCTCACAATCACCTCCGTTTTCCTTGTCCCGTCCGCAGTAGGCATAACTCGAGTTGGCATTGACGCCACGTAGCGGACACCGGAATCCGAGATAAACGGGACACTTCCGATCGACTCTGCGACATCCGCTCAGGCAAGGAAGCAATTCATTATACGGATATGGTGGGTCAGCCGAGTAGATTGTACGTGGGTTGTTTTTGAACCGCTGGATCGTCATTGGGACTAGCGCGTCGACGTGCTCGGTCCTGAGGGCCGTGCGATTGTCGGACATTTCGACCTGACCCCTTGACGCACATCTTGGCAGGATGGATTGACATAACCATTGGCGGTATTCGTCGAAGCAGTCGGCGCACGTACTGACCTGTGAATAGAGATCCCTTCCACAAGCGGATGTGAGGAGAGAGGTTGAGAACGATTGGAGGGAAGATGCGAGGGAGTGGGCAAGACGATCGTCGAGTTGCGTGATGGCATCTGCGGAGCCCTGTGTGGGTGGTTCTAGAGGTGCAGCATAGCCAATCGATGGACACAGTTCCAGTCCATGTACGAGAGGACACGGAAAGTCATCTGTGCAGGGGAGGTGAAAGGTTAGCCGAAACGTCAAGGTGGAGGGATTTCAGTCCAGCGTACCTTCTTTGGTGATCATGTGGATCGGACCGTGTAGAATCCCACGAACCGCATGCAACCGATCGTCCACGGTCGATCGAGGTTCTATCGCATAAATGGTGTAGTTGATCCCGTTCGGTTGTAACCCTCGAGTGAGCCAGTCCCACCTCCACCCTTCGGGTCGTTGTACGAGGATAGTGTCGGTCAGGTCGGTACCGCCTGGAGTGGATGCGGCCGAGAGGTTGAGGGAGGAGGCGTTGTATAACAAGGACGCGAAGCCGGTGAGGTCTGCGGTCTGATTGATCGATCGAGTGATGGCGCACATGCTAGAGTGTAGACTGTGGCTGCCGTTGATCGGACCTGTTTGGGACGTGGAACCGGATCGAGCCCAGACGGTGGTGGGTAGGATGACGGGGAACATCTGTCTTTGAACTGTGAGAGGGATACCGGCCGGTGAAGAGGGAATGTCTACACGAGCGGGTGCTGGCGAGGAGAGGGTGTAGTTGGGATACGTAGGGATGACCTGGTGGTCGACGAGCGATTCGAGGACGGGCGAGTAGATGAGCGATTGAGAGGCGGTGGTGTCGCCTAGTAAAGGACGTTGGAGGGAGAGCGAGTGTATGGGAGCCCCGACCTGTATTCCGAGCTCGAGGTCGATGTCGTCGCCTTGCGTGCCAAAGACGGCGACGACACCGCCGTCGGCCATCCAACCTGTCCAATTGGCGAATCCAGCGTTCCCGTCGAGTTTAAGTGTCCAAACGTATTGAGCTCGAAAGAGCTCGGTGATGGCGTTTGCGCGATCCTTTGCGTTGAAACCGGAAGACCTGTCGGTCGAACGCTTGGCGGCGAGCATGGAGGGACTGTACGGATCGAGGTCTGGCTGGTCGATGATGGTGGACGAGGTGGAGTTGCTGCTGGCGTCATCTTGAGCTGATTCGGGAAAGAGGGAAGATGCGTTTGTGACGAGTACGACGGGATAGTCGAGTGACGAGCTAAGGGCACAGACGTTGATGGTGAGGTAGACCTGTTGATCGATGGATACGGGGGGTATGTGGATATAGGTCGAGGCGTTGTTGGCGGTGGCAGTACTACCGTTCGACGGAGGGGAAGCCGTCACGGCGAGGAGAGCAGGTAGAGTCGGGATTGCGATCGATCGTACAGAGATGGCGGTTGCTGTTTCAAGTACGCAGAGAGAGGAGAATGCGAGAGCGAGCCAGGAAGTGAGCATGGCCTGGTGGTTGGCAAATGCAGCGGTGGTGTTGATGATGGCGGTGTTGGCAGAGAGTGCCGTACCATTTCGAGAGGGAAGAGGTCGTTGGTAGGAGTACCACTACCACTCGCTAGTAGTACGTCGAGACCGACTGGCACGATGGACGACGTTTCAGCGTGTTCAGCTCACCTCTGATTCGTCATCATCCAAAGTCGACCTCGCACACTACTGGCTACTGGCACATTTGACCGCGATCGAGAGCAGATGGGGCCGCAGTGGATGTTCACAGGATACTAGTAGCAGTAGCGGCAGGCAGTGCCAGCAATCAGCAGGTGGAGTTGCGACTTGCAATAGTCAAGAACACGGTGCGAGAGCGATCCATTCATCCATCGGTATGTCTCATCTCGCATCTCGCATGTCACACGTCCATCACCACTAGGCCACCACCCACCATGCACAGCACGGATACCACCACCATCGGACTTAGGCCGCCATGATCTGCGCTGCCTGTGCTGCTACGTACCATCTGCGATCTGCGACGAGTGCCCAGTAGTGATGCACCTGATATTGGAACTGCAACAGGAAACTGCGCTTACCGAGATCCATCTGGGCTGTCGGTCTTTAGCGCTTCTAATTGTCACGCTCAGTCACTCGCTCCTCGCTCTCCAACGCTCTCGCTCACTGCGTCTTGGCTCACGCACCGCGGGTTTTGCATCCGCCCCCCTCACTCCCCGTTCTCTCTCTCTCCCCTCGCTCTCTCTCTCTGCCAGAGCCAGGCTGCACCAGCGACGACATCGACCTCTTCGACCATCGTTCACTTGATTCCATCTCCCGCATCCCACCTCTCCCTCTCTCCGCCCTCCACCCCTTCGACCATAAAGCACGTTTAGAGTTTGGTAAAGATGTCCAAGAGTACGTACACCCACCCTCTCAATACAGACGGCAGATCAGGGGGCAGAAGCAATCGCGAACGGAAAAGGGCAGAGTGGATGAATGGATACAAGAACGAGACTCAACAGGATCAAGTCAGCCAGCTGTCAAAGGAGCCGAACGAAAGGCGAAAGTACAGGATGCGGTAGAACTCTTTGAACAGAGAGCAATGGGGGATCAACTTTCAGCCACAGATATGAAACTTTTCAAGTCTAGTTCAAGATGCAGGAACGTGCTAGGTCTGCAACGGAGACGCATGGCCCATCAGCACGACATATCTTTCCTCATTCGCAACACCTCAATGTATCGAATTGGAAGCCAAGATCGACCACTTTGAACCGATATCATCCCTTCTGCCGACAGTTTGAGATTTCCTCATCCGACACCCTCATTCAGCTATCACCTTCATCTTCTTGATACACGTTCATGGCGACACAACACACGCCTCGAACGAGATTGCCCATCCGACAATTCAAAAAATCATCCTCAAAACCCGGCAAACATGCAATCTCCACTCTACTCTGACCCAACGTCGCACGCCCCGCCCCCGTCTGACCGTCTTCTCCCACAACCATTCGCTCCGTGACGCTCACCTTGCTCCTCTCTCATCACCTCACAGCCGCCGCCACTGGATCCAAGTTCCGCATGTCGCTCGCTCTCCCCGTCGGAGCCGTCATGAACTGTGCAGACAACTCGGGTGCCAAGAACATCTACGTCATCTCCGTCGTAGGTGCCGGAGCCAGGTTGAACAGGCTTCCCGCCGCTGCCGCTGGTGACATGGTCATGGCGTGAGTCGCGCATCCCACACGTTTCGACTCGCACGTCGTTGACCCATCTCCTCTCTTTTCAGCTCCGTCAAGAAGGGTAAGCCCGAGTTGAGGAAAAAGGTCATGCCCGCCGTCGTTATCCGACAGAGGAAGCCATGGAGGAGGAGGGACGGTGTCTTCCTCTACTTTGAGGACAACGCGTGCGTCAACCTACCCTCATACTCCTCAAAGATTCCATAAAGACTAACTAACATCTCGTTCCACTTCCAGCGGTGTCATTGTCAACCCCAAGGGAGAGATGAAGGGTTCCGCCATCACCGGACCCGTCGCCAAGGAGTGTGCCGACTTGTGGCCCCGTATCGCTTCCAACGCCGGAACCGTCGTTTAAGCGTGCAGCGTATACAGCCTGCAGTCCGTCATCAGCCAGGGGGGAAAGGTGTATTGTAGCTCGGGATGGGAGAGGCAGAAAACCTTCTCTCGTTCTTTTCCCTTTCACATGTCGATTCTCACTATCATGATCACATGCGCTCGGCCATGCCGCGTCTCCCACTTTTGGATAGCAGCGCGAAGACAACTCGGACTGCCGTCACAACTCGCTTTCAATGACGACTCGTCCCTTCATCGAGTCCTCAGAGTACCACGCATCGTTCCGCTCAATCATCCGTGAATCGTCCAGCCCGTGACTCTGTCTCAAATGCGCAATGCTTGTCACCCCGTTCTATGTGCTACAATGGTTCATGATTCTAGTAATTCTCCCTTCTCAAGACCCTTACAACACGCCTTCGGACAGGTATTGGTACTGCCACAACGATAACAAAACATCAGCAAACGACCACACAACGTCGAAAGCACGCCACGGTCCACACGCACTGAATCGTAAAGCCTCGTCCAACTCGATCCGACCGACGTCAAGATCAATCGTTCCATGTAAGCATCGACGGCCTGCGTCGTGAGCCCTAATTGGAACCTCTCTCGTAAATGCATGGCAGTCTGCTCGCCATACATCTGGAAACAGTCCAGCTTGGAATCTGCTCACACGACGAGGAGATCAGATTCCCGCCCCCCTTGCAAACGCTGAGGATTCACTCACTCCTTTGCATCAATTCCACCATCGCTAAAGACCAATCTCAATCAGCAAGAGATCTTCCCTGACTTTCACATTCGAGATTTCTCTCACTAATGATACTATCCGAATGCTTCCGAGCGGCTTCGAACCCTTCCTTGAACAGCTTCTTGAAATGTAGGAATCCAGGCGAACCGATACCACCCATGATCTCCACATAGTCCTAGACATTCGCGTTTGTGAGAAAAAGAACAGGTATCCCACATGCATCAACCTACCATTGTCAATTTGAAAGGAGCCGCTTCGAACCGCATGTTTCCGCCAGGCGAGTTGCTCAGCATGAAACCAAAATCGATGTGAATCAGATGGCCTTCCCGATCGATCAGGATGTTTCCGTTATGTCTATCCTTGATTTGCAGCAGAAAGGTGATGACACTATAAGCCGCAAGAGATTTGATGAAATTCCGTTGAGCCTTTGCGAAGCGCCCCGTATCCGGTTCACCATAAGTCTGTCCAGAGATCGAGGCCGTCAGCCCGGCACGAAGCGACAAGATCGGATGCGACTTGCCTGCACAAAGTAATCCATCAAAGTCACATTACCCAGGGTTCCTTGTGTGACTCGGCGGGCGTACTCTGCCTTCTTGATCGAGTGCACCGAGACCGCGTCAGTGATGGTTTCTACGAGACCGGTGTTATCTCCAGTAACAAGGATTCGGAAGCTGTTATTCTCCAATTCAATACGTTGCGCCAATCAGCTCGTCAAACCACTGAGCTCACAATCTGACCCAGCAATCTGAGTTCTCTTCTCTCCAGATTTGACCGAAACGTTGTATCAGCTGTGTCGCAAGCTGCTCTTGCCGGAGATCGTCTCCCGTCTTGACAATAACCGAAAGCACATTCCACCTTGCAAGGTGCCCCCAAGGCGATGCTGCCTGTATTCGGCTTTTCTTTGCGTTCCATGATTCCTTGAAGATGACGGCTAGAAAAAGCCCGGGCGATCAATCACATGGTCAACCAAGCACTTGTCAATTCGTATCTTACCAGAAGGATCTTCCTTGTTCAATTCTTGCCTGATGATCCGTTCGTCTTCTGCTGTCTTCCCGTCACTACGACTAGGCTGTACAGTATAACCCTCTGGTTGTGCAGTCATACGTGAGACCCGCTCTTCCTCCAAACCCATCATCTCTTGCATGATCCTATCCCGAATAGCCGTAGCTTGTATCGGATCGAGCTTCATCCGAGAAGCTGCCGACGATGCTGGCCCAGTATGCAAGGATCCGTCTACCAAGTTTTCAGGAGTGCCCATAGTCAGACGACCTGATCCTCTGCCTGGTGGAACGGCCGCGTCACCACTGGCTGCCGAGGCCTTATCGACCTTCATTGATGAATTGAGTTGAGCCAACATGACAGCGGCTGTGCGCATTCGCTCGGAGTAATCTTGTAGAGTGATTACAGGCCGTGGATTCGCATTCTTCTCCCAAGAAGCTTGAATCTCGACGTTCGACAATTCCTCGACCGGACTGAAGGCACCTATCTGGGGGGAACCAATGTGAGGAGATCCAACAACTAGGTTCGAGCCAGGGATGCCCGATGAAGGTGGCCTAGATATATCACTATCGGCTTTCGACCAAGCTGCCGCATCAAGCAGTTGATTCTTGGGAGCAATGGGTACTGGCAGAGAATCAGCCAGATCGACCTTGCGGTCTTTCGAGGAATAATCCGCCCCAAACAGTTGTTCTATCAGGTCCACCTCCTCCAGATCTTCAGCAGCAGGTGTCTCCGAAGAATATTGTCGCAACATTGGAGAGGAGGGACCCGCCGAATGACGGGTTCTAGGCGAAATCGAGGGCCGTTGATTTGGCTTGTTCTGCTCCATCTTGCGTTCAAAGCCATAACTGCCGTTCGGCCCCAATCGCGATTCGTCTGTCCTATCGCTCTCGACGGTTTCGACTCCCTCCAGCTTTCGCTTTTTCAGTTCCAGCTGCACCACAAGCTTTTTCAGCAACTCGCGATTCGATCGCCGAGTTGGATCAAAGTCCAAGTCGTCTTCAAGGATCTCCAAGTGCAGCAGATAAGGTACCTTCTGAGCAGAGTTCAAGACGACACTGTCCCCAGGCGAGATTCGAACGATCCTATGATGACCCCGAACTCTCGAACTAGGCTCTCGATCGCGTCGTCCCATCAACGAGGTACCTGTTCGAGTTTCGCCTCCATCCTCATGACTATGGTCTGCAGGGCACCACATTGGCATACAAACTTCGGCGGGTAGACTGTGGTTGAGGCCTGTCAGTTCTGCTCGCAGAGCACTGAGTCGAGCAGGTTTCGGTATCACGAGCAACCTCGTGCTGATATCCTCTAGTGCGGAGAGGAAACGGAATTCGCTTCGACAATAATGACTGCGCAGCAGAGCTCTTTGACTGTCTATAGCGTACATCGCTAGAAGATTCTCTGGGCTTGGCATAGGCATCCGAAGAGGGTGATGCCTCATCTGTTGCGATGTTAACGTAGGAGCACTTTGAAACGGAGCAAGATTGGAAGTTCTTCCGGAGGGGACGGCCGATGATGGTCTTGGAGGTATATCCGTCAGATCTGGCTTCAGATGCGGTTTGCTTGAAAGACGTGAAGTTTTGTCGGCTCCTGAAGGTGATGGAAGCAAGTGTGACGGTTCAAATGCAGAGGGTGTTTGCATGAGAGAAGGGGAGGTATGGGAAGGATGAGAAGGGAAGAGGGCGAGATTACTGGTACTAGAGTTAGCCATGTTCCTCATCGAGTTGTGCGATCCAGAGGCACTCTTGGCCGTCGTGCTATCGGTCATCCGAAGCCTTCTTCGATCGCGAGCCTTTTCGTTGGCCTTGATACTACCCTTGTTGGCACCGTGTGACGAATGTAACCCAGCCTCGGGATCGGAGTCATCACTAATCGAGCCCTGCCCTGATTCATGCGGAAGTCCTTCATCCATTCCTTTCGGACCTTCCGATCCATCATCCATATCGATTTCTATTCGTTTCCGCATGCCATCCAGATCATCCCTCGGCTGTCGACCTTGCATGACTGCGACTTCTCCGATCATCTCAGTCAGTTCAGGCATGGCGGGAGTTCCAGCCAAGACGACACTCATTCCGATTATCGCAGCCGGGATGTGAGCGTTGACCTTTTGCTGGCGGTATCTATCTCTAAATCCTGTTGCAGCCCTCCTAGCAGTGCTTGCGATCTTCCTGCCGTTGGTGTTCGGGCCGGATGTACCATTGACTGCGACAGATGAACCATACGGAGTTGTCGGTAACGACTTGTAAGGAGATTGAGACGAATCAGGCGAGTCGCCAAATATTATCTCGTGACAACGATGCAGGATTCTTTGGCAAATCATAAAGGGACGTGGGTTGGTAGAGCGGGTTGCTGTTAGATCTCGTAAAGCAGCTTGCATGAACCAGAATGTCTACAAGAGGAGTCTATCGTCAGATCGTCTCGGTAGATTCTGCGAAGAGATACAGGAGCTCACCAGCATGGCAGAATGGGTACTCTCTTCAGCTCTTCCTATCACAAAGCTTTCGAGAGCGTTTGATTCGGTAGGTCGGGTTATCAACAGATGGCTGTCGTTCTCAGTTGTGCGATTCAGTCAAGCATCAGAAGCAACAAGCAAGCATTCACAACGCACCATATCTGAGGCCAATAGAATTCGACCTCTTCTGCCCTCATTTGCTTCATTCGCCAGCATAGATAATGACTGATACCGATTGATTCAGGATACGTCTTTAGGTAATGCATGGCTACCGAGATGTTGAAGTACGGCGACAAGAAGAGCCGAAGGCTATGATAGGTTGATCAAGGTAAGCCATGACAGTCCTGAGAAGAAGAAAGAACCAATGTCCAGCAGCTCACAGAAGGGCGTGCGACATCTTGTAGCTGTCGTCTTTATGCTTTGCGTTTTCAAGGTGTCGATTCTAGTTCCATCGAGCTAGACTTCCGATCTCGGTAGCTTCGAAGTTTCGTGAACCTTTCCCGTTGACAGTATGTTTGTAAATGTTATGCGAGGACTGGTAAAGGGAGTAGCGTGTATTGTACTACTGTCCTGTTCGAGGGGGGAGACGACGTTGCTCAAGGAAGGTGGTTGGTGTGAATCTACACGGTACCGCGTCTTGTCAGGCCGTATCGATCGCACAATCGGCCCAGAGCTGTTCAGGTAGTCGAAGTTCACGATGGAGGCGATACAGATCTGGATGGCTGTTGCTTGTGTTGAGGAGGAGAGGAAGAGAAGGGGTTGGGTGCACCAGATTGAATGAGGATATCGATATCATGACGCCAGCTAAGCTGGATCTTGCTTGAACGCGAAACGCATCCGCTCAACCTCGCTCGACATCTTTATCTTCCCTGTTGGTCCTCGAGTCAACCCATTAGCTATCTTGCAACGTACATCAGCTCACTCCAGTATAGCTACACCGTGTCAAGCACTGCTTGTCCTGGCGACTTGTCCAAAAATCAGCTTGAAACCACCTCGTACGGTCACCCTAGCAGCTCGCAATGATGATCCTGCTCAATGCTATCCACCTTTCATTCAGATACCTTCTCAGCTAGATCAGCTCGAATCTCTCCGTGAAACCATAACCAACTAGTACAACTGATTAACTGCAAGTCGAAACGCTAAATCATGGAATCTTCAAATGGGTCCGTAAGTAGTGCGTCTCAACTTCGGTTGCTCACTTTATACTGAACAACCCGAATTTTACCAGGTCATGGCAAGCTTGGAACCCATTATCAAGGAGATCCTAGAAAACTCCGACCTTGGTTCCGTGTGAGCCTCAACCAGGCCCGTACCTAGAGCTCATACACTGATCGACATACGCTCGACTCGATCGCAGATCCGCTAAAGCCGTTCGACGGACCTTGATCAGCCGAGGTATCGCCAAGGATGTGATCAAGACGTGCAAGTCGCAAGTAGATTCAACAGTGAGGATCCAGAACCTCTCTCTAGCGGCCCTGCCGATCGGCTGACCGTACCATCTTCAAACAGATCGAACGTATCTATACCGAATTGAGGACCGGTTCCACATCGGTACCATCCGGATCCATCAAAACCGAGATCGAAGAGGAACGAAGCGATCCGGAAGAAGAAGTCGAGATCGTTCGTCCCTCTAAAAAGGCCAAACACGATCCTGTAGCGCAAAGCGTGGACGACGAGGCATATGCACGTGCTCTCCAAGACCAATTCGATGGGATAGACAGTCAACGATCGAGCCGAAGCAATCCATCGGGAACTCGATCTTCGGGCAAAGCGACATCCAAGGGTCGATATAAAAGTTCGGCGACTATAGGGAGCGACGATGAGGATGCGGCGTCAGGTGGTGCCAAGTCTGCTACGAAGAAACGGAAACGAAAGGTGACTGCCGATGGGGAGCCTCCAGCCAACAACGCTTTCAACAAGTCGATGGTGCTGTCGTGAGTCGTGGTCACGAGTTCTCATGTCTACACGTTCTCATTGCTGTCACGTTTGGCAAAATAGACCAAGTCTTTCTACACTACTCGGCGAGACGCATCTATCACGTCCCAAAGTGGTACAAGCCCTGTGGGTATACATCAAGAAGAACGAACTACAAGATCCTAAGGACAAGCGATATATTGAATGCGACCCGTTGATGAGATCAGTATTCAATACCGACCGGGTTCATATGATGGGGATGAACAAGGTCCTCAGCAAGTGAGTGTATATTAAAGCTCTCGATCGTTATTACTGCATCGCTCAATTGGAGTATCCTGACCTGCAGACATCTATACGATCCTGACGATATAGTGGGGCAATGAGAAAGGCGATCATGTTGTATCAGTATTATTGTAGAACAAGGTAATTGTAGATCAGGACACTGGATAGTGACTTATAATGAATCAATGAGAATGTTGAATGAGGATCTACTGAACGAGCGGACATGATGCGGCAGGTGATGTCCGTCTAGTGAATGTGAGCTTGAATCGAGAATGAGGTGAATCAATAACAAACATTCTCTGCTCATTTCGTTCACTTTTCAACCTTTGCAATTTGTTTTCACTCCAGAACATTCCAGGAATCAGTCCACACACCTGGAAATACAAAAAACTGCAGCAAGACGTCCTGCCTCGAAAAAACCGCTCTTCAAACAGATTAGAGCTAGTAACACAGACCCTGTAGAAGCATACCCACAGCCTCTCGCAATCCGCCTTTCAATAGCTACGACTCGCTTCTTACTCATCTACACCAGCTCTACATCCAGTCATGCAGTCTACTCCAGACAATCTCAACATGTTATCTGGGCTGCTCACCCAGTCTCTTTCCCCTCAACCCGAAGTCAGGCATCCTGCCGAGAAGAACCTCGAAAGCAGCGAAACTCAGCAAGGTTTTCTATTGCTCGTCCTCGATCTCGTCCGTTCCGAGTCGGTGGCAATGCACTTGCGACAAGCAGCCGGTGTGTACTTCAAGAACGTAGTCAAGAAAAGGTGGACCGAGGTAGGTCTAGACGGCCGCCGCTCGATATCGATCTTCCTCTCAGCTGACGAATACATCTCCTGACCTTAGGAAAACGATATACCTGCTCCCGATCGAGCCGCAATCAGGTCACATCTTATCCCTATCATGGTTTCCCTATCAACAGCTGGTGCTTCTAGACTTCAAGCTCAGATCGGTGAGGCTGTGGCGGAGATTGCCGAGATGGACTTTCCTGAGCGTTGGCCGACTCTTATCGACGTGAGTGTCGCTATGGTTCATAAAAGCGTCCTCCGTTATGCTTATGCCATTCATCAATCTCGGACAGGAACTCGTTGGAGGTCTTTCACCTGACAACTTTGCTGTGAACAATGGTGTTCTTACAACCGCACACTCCATCTTCAGACGGTATGTTCGGTTCCGGTTTCTTATGCTAGGCATTTCTCAATTTTCTTGTTTTAGATGGCGCTCGCAATTCCAGTCGAACGACTTGTTCACAAGCATCAAACTGGTACTGGAGAAATTCTGTGTACCTTATACTGCCTTGTTCAAGGTCAGTCTTTGTCCGTTTCGGGGAGCGACGAAGTGATCTAACCGAGCGAAACATCTTTACAGCGAGTGGACCAACTTCTCTCCTCATACCCTTCCTCTCCGTTACCTGGTGCCACCACCATCCAGGAAGTGGCTCAGTCGCTGCAACTGCTGGTCGAACTTTACCACGATCTCAATTGTCAAGACTTCCCGGAATACTTTGAAGACCACAACGCCGAATTCATGGGAGATGTCGCATTAGCAGGATCAGGAGATCCCGCTGGATTTGGTCTGCTGGGTAAATACCTTCGATGGGAGTTGCCAGAGTTGATGGGTAGTGTAAGTATGAAGTGAGCCTTCTCTTCCAGTATGATACTGACGCTGTCTTGTAGGAGGACGACGATGTCGGTGGACCGATTCAATCCGTGCGAGCGGGAATTTGCGAGATTGCGCAGCTTTACGCTCTCAAGTACAGCGATGCGTTCCCTCAACTGGGATTGTTCGTAGAGGGAGTCTGGCGAATCTTGAGTTCCGTTGGTATGGGTACTAGGGATGATCACGTAAGTATAGTCCTCAAACTCTACCATATTTCTGCGCTGAGCAATATCGTACAGTTCGTTGGTCGAGCTTTGGGTTTCTTGTCAGTCGTCGTCAAGATGGGTAGTCACAAGCAGCTGTTCGAGGCTCAGCAGACACTCGAGGATTTCTGCCGGTTGATCATCTTGCCCAACATGACGATCCGACGTGAGTATCGCCTTTGTGCCTAAACTCTCACCTTGTCAATGCTCAAACCTGTTTACGATAGCTCACGAAGAGGAAATGTTCGAGGACGATCCTATGGAGTTCATTCGTCAAGACCTTGAGGCATCAACAGGTCAGCTTGCCTTGCGGCATACTCGTGGAGATTGACCATCTGACCTCCCGTTCCAGAACACGACACGCGTCGGTCTGCTGCTACTGAATTTACACAGGCATTAATGCAGCTGTTTGAGCAACAAATCACTAGCATCATTGGTGGACACATCACCCAGTACCTAGCAGTCAGTGTATCTTCGCGTCGAAAGCGCTATCTGTGGCTGACGTGATTCCCTCGTGCAACAGCTCTACAACTCGAACCCTGCCCAAGAGTGGAAGGCAAAGGACACAGCGATCTATCTCCTGACGTCCATCGCTTCGCGAGGTTCGACCCAGCACGTGAGTCGAAAGGCTTTTTTTGGTCGTAGTCGGCTCAAGCTGAAAACATACACCATCTTCCAGCAAGGTGTTACTTCCATCAACACCCTTATCGACGTCGTGACTTGGTTCTCGCAAAACATCTTTGCCGATTTACAGGCAGAATCCTCCGCCGTCCACCCAATTTTGCAGGTCGACGCCATCAAGTACTTGTACACCTTCCGTAATCAGGTTCGTCATTTCGTCCGGTCTAGTAATGCGAGTACGACTTGGTCTAATTATCTGTTTCGCCAACAGCTCACAAAGGAGCAACTGGTTTCCGTATTACCTCTTCTGGTTAGACATTTGGAGGCCGACAACTATGTTATCTACTCTTTCGCCGCTATAACGATCGAGCGAATCTTGTTTATCAAGCAAAACGGATCGATGCTGTGAGTGAAGACATTCAGCTCTCAAGAAATGATGACTGACCGATCGTCTCTTCAGGTTCACACATCTTGATGTGCAACCATTTGCAGAGAACGTCCTGATGGCTTGTTTCGGTCAGATCCAGAAGGCCACTACTCCCGAGAAGATCGCTGAGAATGATCACCTCATGAAATGTAAGATAGTTTCGCTTTCAAATCAGATGTTTTTATTAACCACAGAGGACATTTGCCAGGTGTTATGCGTGTCATCATAACTGCGAAACAGGCATTAGTTCCACCATACCAAGCGATCCTGCAAAGACTCGTTGCCATCATTGCCGAGACAAGCAAGAATCCCAGCAACCCGAAATTCAACCAGTACAACTTTGAGAGCATCTCCGCGTTGATACGGTAAGAGAAGAAAAGTCCATATGAGACGAAACAGGGTGATCGAAACTGACCATAACGTTGGTAGCTACATCTGCTCCGCGCAATCCGACGCTATTGCCCATTTCGAAGGTGCTCTTTTCCCGCCAATTCAGTATATGCTCGCATCCGACGTTTCTGGTAAGTAAGGAGAGCTGCATAAGGTTCGCGACTTCCCTGGCTTACGTGGTGTGGGAAATGTCTCCAGAGTTCATCCCATTCGCCTTCCAAATTCTTGCTCAACTCCTCGAGTTACATTCACCGGACGCCTTGCCACCTGCATACGAGAATCTGCTCGGCCCGTTACTGCATTCTTCTCTATGGGAGTCAAGGGGCAACGTGCCGGCTTTGGTGCGCTTGTGGAAAGCGCTCTTGGTCCGCGGTGGACCGATCATCGCCGCACGTGGTCACGTTCAAGCGTTGTTGGGTATCTTCCAAAAGCTGATCACCCTCAAATCGACCGACGTATCTGGTCTGGAATTGATAGGCTTGATTTACGAGTCTATCCCAAAGTAGGTCTGATTCGGCCGCCTGTCGATCCATTTCTGACAATGTCAATCTGTGTATATTCAGGGAGACAATGGCGCCTTTCACCCAAACCATTCTCACCCTCATGCTCACCCGATTGCAAGGAACCAAAGTACCTGCCTTCCGCCAAGCGTTCGCTATCGTTTTCCTCTTGCTTTGTGCTCTACCAAATGTCGGACCCGAGTTTATAGTCGGTCAACTCCAGAATATTCAAAATGGGTAAGCTCTTCGTGCCTGCGTCGATCTCATCAAGCTGACCCGTTGCCCGGCTCTTGAAGATTGCCAGTAGGGATACTGGAGAGCATCATCTTACCTGAAACTCGAAAAACACCTGCAAAGGACCGAAAGGTAGTCTCGGTTGGTCTTACCAATCTCCTGACAAAAGGAGATGTCCTGTTGCAACCTACGCTTGTGTCTGCATGGTGAGTCTATTCTGAACAGCCAGTAATTGCCAATTGGATCCGACTGATAAATCCGATATAGGCCCATGGTCTTGGAGGCTGCCATCGACATCTTTATGCTGCCTCAGGACGTAAAGGAGTCTGAGGGAGATAATCTGGAACAGCTGGATCCGGAGGAAACCAGCTTCCAAGCCAGTTTCTCGAAGCTTGGAGCTTCAGAACCTCAATTCAGAGATCCTCTGTCCGCGATCCCAGACGCTAAGCGTTACTTGGCAGCAGAGCTCGCGGCGACTAGCGCTCGTCATCCCGGAAAGGTACGATCAGACATCCTAATCGCCTCCGCACATTCGCTAATTGCGCGTGATGTCCGTGTTGCAGCTTCAGGCGTTGATGCAGCCACTACCCCAGGAAACTCTCCAAGCTTTCATGAACTTTATGACCGCCAATGGGTAAGCTATTTCGCGTGATGGGGCCTGAATCTTATTCTTATGTATCAATTTGGGGTCACCCTTTAGGCTCCAATTGGCTTGAACGACTTGGATGAACCCTAGAGGATGCATGAGCATACTACTCTCCTTACGCCGATTACTGCCAGTGTGATCCGGCTTGTAACTGTACCTTTACGATATACAAAACCTATTTTGCATCAGGTTAGATCAACAACGCGTCGCACTACCCATTATTCATTTGCCCGGGGGACTGTGGTCGAGCGGTCGCGCCGATTTGCAATGCCGTACGTATGATCAGCTCTGGCTAGCTGATTGATAGCACAAAACACGTCCTGTGATATTTGAGGTGGGGTAATATAGGGGCTGCAGACTTCACACAATTTTAGGAACGTTCATGGTGAAGGAAATCGATTTGGGTCACAGACTTTGGCATACCCTATCTTGCCGCTTCTGATTTGTATCGAAGCTTGAATGCATGACCTTCTGGGAGTCGGTCTAGCTTCGCAGTCATTGCCAAGAAGACGAGCTTTCGACCACCATATGGAAGCATATTCGAGATACTGACCGAGTCCCTCCACGACCAGTCGTATGCGATTCAGGAGACTGACAGAATATATCTCTATGTTTTATACCATCACAGATTGACACTGAAAACGCTATATCGGTTTCACGTCACTGCTCCTGAAGTAGAGACTCGCTCAGGTTGCACCAACGTCAAGGAGATTGCCTCTCCTTAAGTGAAACACGATAGTACCCCTTTCTGATCGTTCTTTCAGTGGAACGGTTTGGGCGATTCACTATGACTCTGATCTTCAGGTGGATGAAGGTTGATGTCGCGCTTGACCCAAGCTACTTTCCAAGTTGCAGTGGATGAATGACCAGTTGGAGGGGAAGGTATATGGCAATCCGTCCAACTATGGAAACCATTCTAATGCTAGCAAACTGTATCGTCGGTCATGAAATGTGCCAGTTTCCAGCAGTGTTCACCTCCCCGCAGGATCAGCCATGTGCACCCGGTATTGACTGGACGAATCCGAGATTTCACTGATATAGATCTGGAAGGGAATCGCTCTGAATCGTTCTGCGGGAAACAAAAGGTACCTGAACAGCTATTTCAAGCTCCATTCATATCGCTGTGACGGTAGATAGCGAGACGTTTCAGTTTAGTTGGACGTGTTTCAGGTTGTTATCAAATTATCGATGACGTGTATTGATAAAAGTCTGACGACAACAAATGGGACAAGCGTCAAAGCCTAATCTGCAGCCTACACCGCAACCTGCGTCTCAATCTCGTTCAATTACCCAATCAACAGTTGCCACCAGCTACTCTCCCACCTTCTTAAACATGTTGTCACAAACGTAGAATCCCTGGTGGATCTAGCATCGCTCGTTTGAAACAGGTCAATCCGACCATCCCACATCTGACAATATTCGCTTCTGGACCTTCAGTTCATGACTATCCGCAACCACAAATCACAACATGACGAACAACATGAAGGATGCTCAGGGGGACCAAAGTACCCGAAGAATCCAGTCGGAGGAGCTCGAAGCTATGAGAGCCATATTCGGGGACGACTGGAACGATATTTCTCCCGCAAAGACCGCATGGGGTATCGCCGGACAAGAAGGTTGGTGGGAGGTCAAGCTCAGAGCAAAAGACGGGAAAGTAGGAGTAACACTCAAGGGTAGAATGGGGAAGGTGAGTCAACGAGGTATCGAGTTAATCAGCTGTAACTTCCCACCATAATGATGAACTTCAATCTGTGAATAGAACTACCCTTCGCAACCTCCGCAACTATCGCTTATAGACCCGCTGAAGCTCTCACCTGAACATCTGCATACACTGAACAGAGTAGTTCAAGACCATGTTAAGGAGTCAATTGGAAGGGAAATGATTTTCGATGTATGTAGTGATGATTCGAAAGATTCCTACCGTTCTTGATTATACTAAACGTGTGATCCTGCCGATAGATCACCGCGATCATCCAGGAATGGATGGAGACAAATCATATGCCCCTTCCTAGCGATCGAAGCCAGATGCCCACGTTAATGGAAGAGAAAGCCAGACGTGATGCCGAGCAACGCGAAGTGAGTCCAGTCTTTTTAAGCTGGTAGTATTCGCTCGAACCCCTGTCTTGATATAGGTACAAAAGAAACAGGCTCAGAAGGAGAGCGAACGAATAGCTATACAAGAGGCACAAGCTGCGGCCAAGCTCAATGCAGAGATCAGAGAGGAGCAAGAACGCAGAGCAGAAGTTTTGAGGCAAGCTCACGATGCTGAACGGACTCGTCGACGCAAGGAAGAAGAGCTGGCAATACAAGGTGGACGAAGATCTCCTCCTGGTACGCTGATACCTCGTAATGGGAAACGTGTCGTCAGCTTTGAGCCAGATGATGAAGAATTTGCCGGTCTCAACATACCTGGTCACGCTGGAATTTGGAATACATGGGTTGCGTTTGGTCCTCCCGATAGGAGGGAACGCCTGTGGACCGTATACGATGTCGAAGGCTCGCAGGAAGACGGCGTTGCTACTCCTTCGGAAGGGCAGTTAACGCCAACTATCAAGAAATCCATGTCTGCTTCGCTTCTGTTTGCCAATCCCAAGTTGGCCCCTCCCGTTTGTTCCCTGCTTGTCATTGACTTTGCACAGCCATACTATTCGTCACCTTCAGGAAAGAAGAAGATTGAACATCTCTTAGCTGAGATCAGGAACGTCATCCGAATCACTCATCGAAATCTCGTTAGCGTATACGCTGTCAAGGTAAATCTGAATTATAAATCATCTTCGCAGCATTTTCTCTAAGCTTACCAATGGCCCAACACTCCTCGATCTAGGCGGAAGAGTTGTCCAGCGGTTATCGAAGGATCTTCATATTAACCGAGAGGAGACAGAACGTTGGCAACCTGGTCGCTTGGCTCATCGCTTCTGAAGCATTCGCTGAAGATGTCGCAAAGGGTTACATGCAGCAGCTTCTCTCCGCATTGTCCGCCCTTCATGAAGCTGGGATCTGTCACAAAGGTATAGAAACTTTACAATACATGTTCCGCGTGGTGCTGACACTGACTCTTAACAACGCAGCGGTAACTCTAGGCAACCTCACTGTAGATCTTTCCGAACCGAGACAGCCACTCCTGAAGCTCTTAGGGACCGGCTATCATCGGACTCTAAGCGATATGAACCGATCCAATCCCTTTGCAGATGTACCGGCAGAGACCCAGCCCCCGGATACCTGGTATGTACTGATTCAATTCACGTTGGGTCGTTTTCGTTAACCGTCCTCTATATCTAGGTTATCAACCGAAGAACTGGAATCCCCTCATCGATATACCAAAGACAGAGATCTTTGGCATGCAGGCATATGCTTTGTGCAATTGCTCTTCGGCCAGGATGCCATTGCACGCCATTCAAACTTGAAAAGCGTTGTAGACGATGGTACGTGCTATCAATTTCACAAGGGCTATGATCTCAGCGTTCAATCGGAAACACCTGGTTGCAGCTGACTGGGAGCCGCACGGAGCGGTCCTTGAGACTCTGCAAGCAATGCTCAGCAATCAATCAAAGAAACGTCTTTCCGCCCGCGAGGCTTTTTTAAGCCTCTCTCGACAGACCATTGACGGATTAGGAGCCGTCTCCTTCCGAACGGGTTCGGGTCCTTCGCCTTCAACAATCAGCTTTTTCCGGTCACCCGTGACTGCCAAAAGTCTGTCTCAGCTTTACAATTCCTCGTTGCCTTCAGCGGCTCCGTCGAGATATCGAAATGACTTCGAGGAGGTTGAATGGCTGGTCAGTCAATCGTACTTGCAAACGTAACAAAGGTACTGACATCTGATGAGTTACAGGGCGAAGGAGGGTTTGGCCAGGTAGTAAAAGCCAGGCATCGTATAGAAGTTAGTAATTTTGCGGAGCAGAATGGAGTCCTGTTGATGATATAGTCCCGTCTTGCAGAAGCAATTCTACGCTATCAGTAGGTAGTTCTCCATGTGAGGGTAAGATACCTCCCTGATATCATTTCGTTCCAGAGAAAATAAAACTCCGTCCTGAAGACGACGAACAAAAGGTTTTTCGCGAAGCCGAGTCTTTATCTCGAGTGAATCATCGCTTCATCGTGAGGTCTGTCGATCCGGCTGTTATCTCTACGGCCTTTATCTCACTTTGTGCTCAGATACATACAGTGTTGGTTAGAGACAACCTCCATCAGACCAGGTTCCGAAGAAGACGACGATGACGATGATCGATTGACTCAAACTATCACCAACAGCCAAGAAGACGACAGTGACAATATCTTTGGTCCGCCAGACTTCGATGATCTGTCTTCGACCAACGTCTCTCACAGCAAAAGCTTCCCACGGATACGTTTTGCCAATTCCTCGGATGATGAAGAAGATAGCGAAGATGACGAGGATGACTCAGCCGACAGCTTTGCAATAGGACGCGACGCATTTGCGATGAGGCACAAATCGAAATCTCCACGGAAACGAAATGTCAATCTGCATCAGCAGCGTACATTGTACATTCAGATGGAGGTTAGCAAAGTAAACCGCGTCCTGGAAGAACACAAGCGCTAACTACGCTTGAACAGTATGTCGAGAAGGTAAAGTTTAGCAGCGTTTGCTCAACAAATAGTCAAGTTGACAGTACCGGTTTGATATATCACAGCAAACGCTGAAAGAGGTGAATCCAGCGGAGACCGATTCTATGAAACGAAGCTGACGTAAAATCCAGGCGGTATCGAACGGCCTGTCTCTCAACGAGTGCTGGCGACTGTTTCGACAGATTCTTGAAGCGCTCGCATATCTCAGCAAGCTGCACATCGTGCATCGTGATCTGAAACCGTCTAATATTCTGCTTGGTGAGAATCGTTTGCTTTATATTTCATCCTCGTTCACCACTGATTGCCCTGTCCCACCGTTCAGATTCTGAAGGAAATGTCAAAGTCTGCGACTTCGGCTTGAGTACAACTGACAATAATTTGGTTGCTGTTCCTGATGGATTCAACTTGTCCGCGAGCCTCAACGATATGACATCAGGAGTAGGGACATCATTCTACGTCGCTCCTGAAGTGGTCCAAAGCAGAACCTACGGTACGAAAGCTGATATGTACTCTCTAGGGGTAAGTTTCCGAGCAAATCCATTGTTCAACAGGCTGATAACGGAAGGTTGTTATATCTGGTAGATCATTTTCTTCGAGATGTGTTACCACATGTCGTCGGGGATGGAACGTGTACAAGTGTTGAGCAACCTCCGGCTTCCGGAAGTGCGGCTACCAGGCGATTGGAATACCTCTGAGAAGGCTGCACAAACGCAGATCATTACCGAACTCTTGCAACATGAACCTGCTCATCGTCCCGAGGCAGAAGATCTCCTCCGAAGTTCACTATTGTAAGCTCGTCGTCTTGCGGCGATAGAAGCAATCACAGCCGACGAGTCGATGATTTGTTAGACCCGAAGGCAGGGAGGAAGGGTATTATGCCGAGGTATGTCTTGACAGCTCGTGAACCTAGGTAGATGGACGTGCTAAGCTATAGTTCACAGGCGATCCGCAAGGTGGCGCATCCGTCATCGAGCCATTTCCCGGCTCTGATAGCCCGGTTGTTCAATCCAGAACGACCTGCTGCTTATACTACCGGAGCAGATGTCGTAGATCATACATATGATTCAACTAATACCCATGCTGATGAAAGTCAAGCTTGGGTCGGTGTGATTAAAGATCGACTATCGAGATTGTTTCATCGGCATGGGGCTATAGAGCTTAATACGCCCCTTCTTGCACCGGCGATATCTGTGAGCGTAATCGATTCAAACTCAGCTGTTAAGATGTTGGACAGCCAGGGCAATCTCGTAAGCCGTGTATACTTGAAGTACGAACGCAAGCCTGACATGGAGCTCTCAGGTCCAACTACCATACGATGGGACGTTGAATTTTGCTCGATACGTAGCGCACAGAGGTATTGAGAGGATGAAGCGATTTCAATTCGGACATCGTTACACGGAAAACACCGCGGGGGGACAACCTCGTACGGTCGGCGAATGTAATTACGATGTTATCTCTCCGTTTAGATCGATGATCTCCGAAGCGGAGGCTATTGAGGGTGAGAGTCAGATACGAAGCTAGGTCAGATCGTTTTACTTACGGTTTGCGAGTTTTCAGTCGTAGACAAGTTGATCAGCGAGTTCCAGGCCCTGTCGTCAATGCAATACGAGATACACATCTCACACGAGACAATTCTATCAATCATATACGATCACATGCCCTCGACCTCGAGATTGACTGTAGGCAAGATCCTGGGCGATTATGCGGTCGGAAACGGTATGACCAGTGTCAGGCAACGCCTATCATCGTCGAGACTCAGTAGACAGCAAATTGACGCACTCGAGCAATGTCTGGTGATCGGTAAGCGATTTTCAACCGCGATCTGAGACATGAATTATACTGACGCTTTCTGATCCAGACGAGCTGGCCTTTGTACGGAAAAGACTGATCGGGCTATTCCCTCAAAGCCGAAGTCGTCTCGAGACAGCTTTCGCTGAAATCGCTGAAACCATCCGTTATGCACGAGCTCTGGGTGTGACCAGACCAATACTGATCCGTCCCGCCACGCAAAGACGATCCGAGGTATGCGTAGACCATTGCCAGTTCGATTGCGATCCAATGTTAATTGAGATGTACACAGATACATAAAGGAGGCGTAATGTTCGAATTCGTTCGTCGGGAAAAGCGTAAAGACATAATAGCCCTCGGAGGCAGGTGAGTAAGGGTGGCGCAGAGAGAGCGACAACGACATACTAAGACACTCTCCACGCAGATATGACAATCTAGTTACGATGTTCAGTTTGCCTTCTTCTAACCGGGATTCTGGCAAGACGTACGCCGTCGGGGTCAGTATTCTGATCGAGTAAGTTTGGTGGCGATCGAATCGCAAAGACTGAGCGAGCGTGTATTGACCCGATCGCTGTTTTTTCAGCCGGGTTGCATACCACGTGGCTAAGTTTGAAAGTGGAGTTTCCAAACGTATGATGGCCAAGGAGAGGGAGAATGAGCGATCATACGGATTTTGGTCGCCGTCGCGATGTGACGTTTACATCGCGTCTTTTGGTCCTGGACAACTAGACTTACGACTTGACGTTTGTGGGGAATTATGGAAAGCGGGAATTTCAGCAGACTTGCAATATGACGATGACCGATCGCTGGAAGAGGTTGTGCTAGACTGTCAATCGCAGAACGTACTGTAAGTATGTCTATCTCCTGATCAGCATAACCGCAGATCCCAAATCCTACTTCTTAGGTATATCCTGATACCGCGTCCAAACCGACCTTTTATCAAGATTCGAAGCGTGCTCGGCCGATCAGAAGAAGAGGGTATGTGGGAGTAGAATGGTAATGTGTATACTGTACTGATCCGTCTGCCATCATAGTGTCTCGCGCGGACTTGACTACATGGTTAAAGGGATCTATCGGTGACCAGAGAAAGTTTGATGCGAGCATATTGTCAGGCGATGGGATTCCGACAGAACGTCCCTTCTTGTCCACCATGCCTTCTCATGGGCTTGCGGAAGGCGATATCCACATTATCTTGAATACTGCCGACGAAAAGAGAAACAAGAAGCACAACAAGGTAGGTCCGATGTCTGATGGGAACGATCAGTCAAGGGCTGAATTGCTATTGCAGTCTATCTATTTCGATAAGGGTGAGTCCCGGAGGTTTTGCATGCGCAAGATGTAGATCTGATGAGATGGGTGTGCTTCCAGCTAAGGATTTTGCGAAGCGGATCGAAACCAAACTGCCAGTGTATGGTTTGGACGTACCAGCGAGATCCCTCGCTCATTTGTGTTTACTACCAAATGACTGGCTGTTTGAAGATGAAAGCTGGAAGCCTGTAGCCACAGGGCTGGGGATCGACCGCTCATACGCTGCATCGATCAGATCCGTATTGCAAGGAGAAGCTCGCGCGGAAAAGTACGAATTTGCCTTCCTGTTTTCTCTCAGAGAAGGAAAGGTGAGCGACCGTAGAGGGAGTGAAGCCCGAGAGATTGACTGATTAGGTTGATTCTCTTCAGGCATTTATGCTATGTATGGCTGCTCGGTAGGAGCATAATAGAGCTATGGAGACTACGAACACTCCTAATGGTTGTACAGGACACCTGGTATTGTATCTCGATCGATTGTTGTACAAGAATCAAGAGCAAACAAGCCACTCATGCGAGATTCATCACTATATCTGGCCGCTGACATGCTTTCGGCAGTCTTTGGCGCCGAGCGGAATGTCCGGCAGCTCGAGTGCACCCAAATGAACACGACGCGGTCATCTCGCTTGCTCATTGAGCCATCTCGGCTTCAATCTGTCATCATAGAGCTAAGGCCGGCATTCGCTCATTGTTGTTCACCTCGACGGTACCAACCGGCCAGGTGGCCAGCGGCCTCCCTCGAGTTGGCACGGTTTCACAAGTGGACGGTCGATAATCTCGGTTGGCTCTCGATCGCTGTTACGGTCGGCGTCTGTCATCACGGCACGTGGACGCGCTTGTCGTTCCCGTTCGCGGAGGTTTTCATCCGCAAATTCATTCCAGCGGTTGTTTACATGCATTACATGATCATGATCCTCAAACCGCTCAGCTGTCATCGGTACAGACCACAACAACACAAATTCAAGGTTCGAGCCCACCGGTGATTACAACTCGGATCCCAGCCAGACCGCCATCGCTCGCCCAAACTTTTCTTCCCGGCGCAACAAAGCACCGCCAGTCGAGTTTGCCCTTTTGCAATGCTCGTTCGGAATGTCTCTTGTACCGATATATAACGGTCTAACATTTGGTCAAACCGAGATGAATCTTCTATACTATAAGGCACTCCAGATCCAGCTTAATATCAGTCGTACAGCATGCGTCTCTCCGCCGCCTCTCTGCCTTTGGCACTCGCCATAGCTACATCTGCCAACGCAGCGCCTCTTCTCGGTCTAGGTGGCAATATCGGCGGTCTTCTTGGACAGATCATCAGTGGAACCTCTCAGACCTTGCAGGGTATCTTGGGTGACTTGGGAATCCAGTTCTCGACCAACGCAAATCAGCATGGACCGTACTTCAGCATCAGGTGAGTCGATGTTGAATTTTTTTGTGCTTGACGACCTGAAGCTCAGTAGCATTCTTGATTCGATAGCACCAATGTCGGTGCCTTCATACCCAAACCGCCTACCAGCCACAGCATTCCGTGGTTCCAAAACGCCAACAACTTCCCAGGATGGGCCAATTACAAGGCTAGTGGCGTCAATCTCGGAGGATGGCTCGAGGTAGAGGCTGGAAATGACCCGGATATTTACACCAAGTTGGGCTGCCCTGGTGTTCCCGATGAATGGACTTGCTGTCAAACGATCGGGATGGCCAAGTGCGGAGCTGCTCTCGAGCAGAGATATGCGTCGTTTATCACTACCAAGGATATCGACTTTTTGAAATCCTACGGGATCAACACTCTCCGTATCCCTACCAGTCAGTTCCGTCGAGCTCGGTTGATCCGATACTTCCGATACTGAACTTGCACCATCCTCCTAGCTTACGCCGCTTGGGCTAAAATTCCTGGCTCTCAGCTTTACAGCGGTGCACAGCAAGTTCATCTCAAGACCGTGACCGACTATGCCGTCAGTCAAGGTATGCACGTCATCCTCGGCTTGCATTCTCTTCCTGGTGGAGCCAATGCCTTGGATATCGGTGAAGCGTTTGGACACAACGGATGGTCAGTCAAGTATAGTCAACATCTCGATGGAGATGATTGCTGACAGTACTGCCGTACGATCAGGTGGTTCAACTCGACTCATTTTGCTGAGACCATGACCGTTATCGACTCGATGATCACGTTCATCCAGGCGTCTGCCAACCCGCGCTCCTTTACTCTCGCTGCCGCCAACGAAGCTGGTGATACCGGACTTGCTCATTTCGGAAGTCCTCAGACGGTGTCCAACCCTGACGGCGTCAATTGGCTTAACACTTACAACCATGCCGTCTACGCCAAACTCCAGAGGCGAGCCCCCTACGTACCTCTGATGATCCAGGACAGTTTCATGGGAGCCTCGTTCTGGGCGCCTTTCTGGACAAAGGGGTCCAACATTGTTTTCGACTCGCACTTCTACTTCTGTCAGTCTTCCCCAACGTCCCTGATTTCGTCAACGTGTGAAGCTCATGGTCATACTGTTTGTGTCTGCAGTTGCCGCTCAAGGGGTCTATGGCAACATCGTACCCCAGATCACCTGTGGTCAAGCTTCCAGCGCGCGCACGAGTTTCCCCGTGTTTGTCGGTGAATGGTCTCTCGAGGCGATCTACAACAACACCCTCGCAGGACGAGCTGCACTCTACCAGTCTCAACAATACGCATACGCGACTTACCTTTCCGGAAGTGCTTTCTGGAGTTACAACAGTGTTGTCGATACCACCACGCCTGTTGATGGGGAAGGCAGCAAGGTCGATTACTGGAACTTCCAGAAGATCGCTGCTGCTGGCGGGATCATCCTACCCAACGGGGCGATCAACTCATCTTACTGTTAAGCTTGCCAGACGAAATCGCGTCGGTTCGTTTCCTGTAATATTACAGATGTATAGATGCGGATTGGTATCATTTGGACTATTCTGCTTGTCTCATGCTACGTCTCTCTGTGTGGTGCAGCGCGATGCGATAGTGAAAGCATTGTGGCGATCTCATTCTTGGCTGGTTCAGTCGATTTCTGCCCACGAGGCGATAACGACTTTGGTTGCAGACCCTACTAGTGTAGAATCTAGGTATGACTTTATCATGGTGAATTTGTCAACGTTACTAATAGTACAAGTGACTTGTTCCGATGCAGAAACACCATCGGCTTATCCATCTCTAGAACTTGACCCAACCGTCTTCTTTGCTGACAAGCGATTTCAGGTCGCCCGAGGC
Source organism: Filobasidium wieringae (assembly GCA_001600055.1). Classification (NCBI taxonomy): domain Eukaryota; kingdom Fungi; phylum Basidiomycota; class Tremellomycetes; order Filobasidiales; family Filobasidiaceae; genus Filobasidium; species Filobasidium wieringae. The sequence continues at coordinate 36,148 of BCIV01000030.1, forward strand.
GTCCCTGTACCAAACGATGCCAACCTTGGCGGTACCCCAAAGCCCATCGACACCGAACAGACCGGTAGAGATCTGGAATCCCCAGTGCGTAGCCTGCTGTGAATCGATAAAGTCGAATACGCTTGGGGTCTTGACCTGCATGGTTCCCCAGACGATCCCGACTATATCGATCGAGGCGGCTCGAGTTTTTGCGATCGAGGGTGTTTGAGAGGAGGAGGATATGTTTGACGGTGTGATGGTGTAGGTCCCCGTCTTTTCGACGGTAGAAAAGATATGGGTAGAGCCGTTGTAAGAATAGAGGACGGAGATGGTCTTTACGGTACCCGACCAAGGGTCGGCAACAGAGAGAGTCGAGGTAAGGGCGGAAGTGTCTATGATGAGGTTCCCGGCTTGTGAGAAGGCGGTCGTGGCAGCGGTAGTGACGTCCTTGTCGGCGTAGAATGCGCTCAAGATTTGGATTCCAGGGGATACAGGCGAGGTCGTCGATTTGGCCGAGGCGACTGGAAGCATTGTAGAGGAGACGCTCGCGATCGCGGGTTTACTGGAAGATAGGGCCGTGCTGCTAGAGACGATGGTCTTTGTGGCGGAGACTACGGTCTGCGCTGTGGGTTTAGCCGCGGATACGGTGATGCTGCTAGAAGACACTGGCTTTGTGGTGGAGGAGAAGCTCAAACCTGAGAGTCTGGTAGCGGATGTGGTATAGCTGGTGCCAACGGAGACGCTCGAAGTAGAGCTTCTAGTGGCAGGCGAGGCAGCGGTAGAAGACGTGCTGCTCAACGAGGCGGCGGACGAGGCGGCGGAGGTCGAGGATCTGGTGGTAGAGATCTGAGCAGAGGTCGATAGGGAAGTCTGCGGGCTGACCGAGATGGTAGTCTTTGAGGCCGTGGAAGAGGATGATCCGTTGGACGAAGCCGACGATGTACCCGTCTGAGGATAGCTATTGTATAACACTCCGGTATCGCTCATCCCCGTGCCATCGGCGTTCAAGAGCATGCCGGGCGTATCCATAAAGTAGGCATAACGATGAACGTAGTCTTGCGCGTCCAGCCAGGGAAGGATTTCCTGCAAGAACGCATCGAGGTCGGCAGTGGTGTAGGTCCCATCGCTGTCGTCTAGTCCGAATTCGGTGATCCATACGGGACGACCTCCGGACATGGCGTGGGCCGCCTGGACTTGGGATTTAAAGTAGGAAGCTCCGGCCCATTTGTTGGAGTACCAATGGATGTTGATAAAGTCGATGTGACAACCGGTACAGGTGTTGAGAAAGTCCTGAAGCCAGGTGAGACCGTCGGGGGGACCGGCGTTGGTCACGGCGGGGGATCCTAGGAGAGCCTTTCCGGCGAACGGTTCCATGTAACGCTTCCACGCGGTGACCGAGGTCTGTACGTCCATACAGGAAGATCCACCTTGACATAAATCGGGCTCGTTGAAGCCTAGCAGAGCGGTACTGCCGGAACTGATGGCCGCCTGAGCGTGAGCGGGCCAGGCGGAAGTGAGATCCGAGTTGTTGCTCCAGAGCATGGGAACGTAATCCAGGGCCGGGTTCGCTCCGCTGCCTGCGGTCTGACCCCAATTGTAGCTCCATGAGACCTGAGAGTTCTGGCCGGAGAGGGAGAAGGGTAGGGTGTAGGCTGGGTCGTTGTAGCCGAGTCCACGCTTGCCGGTGTTCTTGACAGGACTGGCGATGGCACGGTTGATGGCTGAGCGTGTGGATCGGGGTTGTCAGTGTTGCGACGTGGTAAGAAGGACATTCCAGATACTCCACTTACCCCGAGCGGCTACAATCTGCATAAAGAAAGACAGGACGAGGGTGGTGGTGACGAGGCATTTCATTGTCGACCAAGAGCAGAGGAGAGCGACCATGGCGAAGCGGGGGGTATAGTGGTGTGGTATCGAGCAAGGCTCCAGGCGATGCTTTTGGGTATGTGACGAGCTCCACTCGGTCGATGTCGGTTGTCCAATCCAGTGGCCAGTGGCTGTCTGTCATCTTGGAACGAGCCGTCGTCTTTTCTATTGGATTTGATTTCCAAGTGAGCGAGCCCGAATCGATCGATTGTGAGCGTTTCTCAACTTTGAATCTCGCCGTCTGAACCTGTGAAATCGAGACCGGAAGCGGAAAGAGACGGCGGCGGCGCGATGGTATGCCGGGCGGGCTTGATCTATGAATAGAGCGTCCGTGCGCTGGCATTCAGCTCCGCTCATCTGAGATCCCAGGGCAGTTTCAAGTGAATTCAAGGTTCAGGTTCACACTCGATTTCTTGAAACGTGCGACCTGGCCCAACGATGGGATCGCCTTTGCCTGGGATTCGTCTGATCGTCACGACTTGCGACCTTGGACTCCACGCGCATGCACAACATCTATCGCCCGACCGTCGTGCAACTCTGTTTTTCTCGGGTCAAACGGGCTCGGATCTGCGCCACTTCTGACGCCTCGAGATCAATTTTCCCGAGTGATCCGACATCCCGAGAAAGCGAGGAAACCTCCCGAGAGCGAAATCTCCCGATCACAGGTCGCTTTCGACCAAGAAACCCTGCGGAGATCTGCGGATTGGCCAAATATCCGGATGAGAGGAGCGTCCTCGGAATCAATTCAGCTCACGCTCTGGCTCGGTTTGCTCGACTTTGTCTTGGCGGATTCGCCTATCTGATAGGGAAAAATCCTCCTCGCAGGCGGCTCAGCTTGGTTTATATATCAGATCAAGTCGCAAAGTTGTAGCCCTCGACAAGCGACAAGGTAGGCTGTCTTGTCATCTAACAAGCGCGATCGCCCCATCATGGTATCCTCCATCCCAGCTCTGAGCCATCGACCGGCAACCGTTCACAGATCATCCTCCGACTTGCACTCGGATGACAAGTCCCAGGTAGACGTAGAAAAGCCGGTCACGTTCGATGAGCAGGATGGCCAGGTGGACGATCCATATGCACCCCGGGGAGTGGAAAAGCCTTGGAAATACAAAGGACCGGCCCTGGCGTGCATCATCTTCCTTACCCGTGAGCATGGTGGGCTTGTCATCGACTTGCAAAACATCCCACTTACCAGCCCTCTCTCCATACAAAGTCGGTTCGAATTTCGCCGACTCGTCACTCTCACCCCTCAAGAGTACCATAAAACTCAAAGTCCCTGGCGTCAATAACGCTCGTTACGGGACGATCGCCTCGGCAGACGCCCTTATCAACGGGATCCTGCCCATCTTGACGGGAATCGTCATCGACTACTACGGCCCGTCCGGCGCGAGCTTGATCGCTTCCACTTGTATCCTCCTCGGTTGCATCATCAGAGCCATCGGCGGTTCGACGGCAAGCTTCTCGACGTGAGTCCATCTCGCATCTCGGCGCGCTCTCGATCGCGGATCTCAAGTCAACGACCATCACTCGTGTGAACTCAGTATTCTGGGGGGACAGATCATATTCGGACTCGGCTCTACCACCATCGAGACGTGCCAGAGTAAGCTGTACACGCACTGGTGAGCATCCCACACTCTCCTTCCAGCACATCACCACTGACCTGACACCGTCTCACAGGGGTAGAGGGACCGCTAGAGGCGGCGCAGGCATCCTCGGGTTCATCTACGGCCTCGACATAGCCATGGGCAGGGTGTTCAACCTGGCAGGCAGACTGTCCTCCGTACCCATCTCCGAGGGAACCGGGAGATGGTTCTGGACGTTCTGGGTCGGGGCCATTTTGGCTGCCGTCACGCTCCTCCTGAACATCGGTTACGTGCTGTTCGAGAGGACTCTACCGCAAGATCAACGGGTCATCACCGGTAGGCAGGTGGCCAAGGCGATAAAGACTCGGACGGCGGCGAGTTCCGAGGTCGAAAAGGAGACGGTCGTCATGAGCCCGTTCTCTCGTGTCTACTGGAAAACGGTCGTGGCTAGTCTCTTCATGATCCCCGCGGCTTTCTGGCTAGTCGCCATCTCCCAGACGTTACAAGCCGGGACCGTCGGAGCGTACAGCTCCAACCTAGCAGAGGTGAGCATCATCACTCTTCCGCGATAAACACACGCCTGATGGCGTTTCACGCTCCAGGTCGTCGAAGTCACGCGGGGAACGACAAAGTTGACCGCGGGGTACACTAGCTCTCTATCGCAAGTGATACCCATCGTCCTCACTCCCATCATCGGTCTCGGATTCGATCGGTTCGGGAGGAGGATGCATGTCGTCACGTTCACGGCCTCGCTTTGGGTGCTCGTATTCGGCTTGCTGGCTTACTCCAGCGTGCATCCGATGGTGCCGTATGTCGCAACAGGTCCTCGCTTGACCGGCCGAACTGATTGGAGATCGTTTTATAGTGTCATTCTCGGGTCCATCGCCTTGGCAAGTAATGCCGTGAGTCAAGTCGCACATCCAACCATACGAACGAGATCTTACCGTCATTTTCGAAATACAGATCCCCTTCATCGCTTCCATCCCCTTGCTAGTTCCCTCGCAAGCTTGCATCGGGACCGCCTTTGGCGTTTGGAAAGCGTTCAATTCGGCAGGGTCGACCATCTTGGACGTCGCCTCTGGTGCCAGTCAGTAGCACTTCGTACATCGTCCACGGGTCCAGTCGCTGATCCAGATCGACCGGCGCGTTCGAATTCGCAGTCCAAGACAAGACGCCGACGGGTTCAAACCAGTATGACAACGTTTTCTACCTGCTGATCGCCTTGAAGGGCGTGGACATCGTCTATGGTCTCGTATACAACGTGAGAAGACCTTGAACGAGAGCTCTATTTGGGATCGGTTGTTGATCGCCACACACACAGATACTCGACAAGAAATACTTTGGAGGTGTCCTAAAAGCAGACGAAAAGACTCGATCGCATCGAGAGCTGGCGGAGTCTCCGGAAGATCGCCGACAAGGCTTGAGAGCTCCTAACAAGGCATGGACTGCGTTCGGTCTATGCTGGGCCGTAGCGTTGATCGTCACAGCATAGTTCGTGGTGTTTTAACGTTTCTTCTCACGCCACGCTCACTTCTACCTGCACCTTGAACTACCAGCGTCATCTACATCGTGTATTCGATCGGAACGTGATGAGCGGTATTCAGTGAACGCTGCGTCCTGTTGATTTGAGAGGCCTGTGTTGGCAATTGCCGGGGTCTAAACTCCTGACGGCACGATCCGATCCTGGCTCTAGAAGCTAGACTGACAGTCGAATCTTTTCTACACGCAGTACTATATAAAGATACACTCGAGATGGAATAATGAGTACAACGAGAATAGAGCACAACGATATACATATATTTCAAGTGCGTCTTGCGCCGTTGGAATGGATAGGCTGCTTCAAAAACGATCCTGCAATGTCTGGACGTCCAGTTTGTTAAACTTGATCAAGCTTTGGATTCTTGTTCCTCTAGACAGTGAGGAGCAAAAGTGGTGAGCAACGTGAAGCGTCCATGTGAGCACGGGCTACTCACCCGAGGCACCGATATCGTCCGATCCTTCTGGAGCGCCTCGGGCAGAAGCTACGAGGCTAGCCTTGATCGAATCGGGGACGAAACCCATGACGGATTTCAACAACCAGTTGTTCGTCCCGACGACCTGTTGAGCCGAGTTGGCCTCGTAGGCGTCCACGGCGGCCTTGGCGACGGTCTCGGGCTGATCGATACCGACGGCATCGAGCGCTCCTCTTCGTTCTCCGTGCCCCGCACCGTCTAGATTGGTGGCCGTGATTCCGGGTACGATGGCAGCGACCCTGACTCCCGTGTCGATGTTCTCTTCCCGAATCGCCTGGGACCAGGAGAGCATGAAAGCCTTGCTAGCGGCATACATGGCGGTGAAGGGGACGGGTTGGAAACAAGCGGTGGAACAGACGTTGAGGATACCTCCGGATCCACGTTCCACCATGGATGGGAGGAAATGAAGCGATAGATCGACCACGGTTCGGATCATGACGTCGACGGTTCGCAAGGATACATCATTCTCCTTGTTCCCGGCGAATTTCTGTTTACGTGCCAGTCCAGCGTTGTTGACCAAGATATCGATCTGCCATCCCCACTGGTCGATTTGACGTTTGATATCCGAGGCCGCATCGTGACTAGCGAGATCTGCACTGATCGTCTTGACCTCTACTCCCGAAGCGACTTGCGCCAACTGGGAGGCGGCTTTGTCGAGTTTCTCCTGGTCATGGGCTACGATGACGATCTTCTTGACACCTCGAGTGACGAGTTCGGTTGCGATCGCTTGACCGATACCTGACGAGCCGCCAGTGACGATGGCAGTCGATTGGGAGTAATCAACTTGTGCTGGCTCCATGGTGTGGGATTGATACGGGTTGCGATGTGATGGTTGGTGTGTTAGGTGGCATTGTTCGTCCGAGGTGATGGCTGGATGGAGTGGTGCTTATATGTCGCTGTCGCTGTGTCGTTGCTGGAGTGGACGATTCCATCTGACGATGTGATCATGGCGCTATGCCGAGTCTTGGCTCGTTCGATGACGATGATGATGTCCGTGTCCGTGTCCATGTCCGTGTTCATGTCCGTGTCCGCTTTACACGTCATAATCCAAGTGTGCCATCGACCACTGTCACTTTTCGAGATGATCGAGTATCAAGTAGTAACTGTCCATCTCATTTATCACGATCACGATCACATCTCATGCATATCATCCGGTTGTCCAATCCATTTCTGTTGTTACAATACCTATGCACAGCAACCCTTACCTAACCCATTCGATCTAGCCTCCGCTTCAATGGCTGCGTCACCTTGACCGTGACTTCCCGCGGTGGAAGACGACCCCGCATACAACCTCGATCGATTGAATCTCTGTGTACTGGCTGGAACGTCGTTCGAAGGCGACGACGTAAAGAAATCGACCGGCTTGAGCGTGACCATGTGGACTTCACATGGCATCTGTACGAGGTCCGACGATGAGGCGGGATGTCATTGGAAAACGTATTCGCCGACATGACTTACCACGGGAAAGTCTTCGACTCTAGGGTTATGAGTCATCCCGAACGTGTGCCAGATGACAACATCGTCGTTCTCCACCTATCGTTTTGCCGCGACAGATCAAGGGTCGTGAGTTGCGCACCGTGACAGTGAGGAATCGCGACGACCCACGTCATCTTTCCTCTCGACCCATGACTTGATACCTTGAGCATTCCCATTACTCTGGTTCGTGTAAAGTCCACCGGAATACAACTCGTCATCCTTGTGCTTTGTCACCCAGATATGATGATCCCCAAACTCGGCGCGCTTTTCTTACTAGCCGTCAGCTCGCTTGGTCGATAGCATCTGACCTGTCCGTCATCTCACCTTGTACGCAATCGAGTCGGGATGCGCCAACATCAACTGTGAAGGTTGAGGAACGAGTTTATACCCAACCGGTCGTCCAGAGATCGGGTTGATCTTGCTAGGGTTGATACTATATCAGACGCGGATATCAGCCAAGAAAAGACGACCAATCGAATACGACTGACATCTTGAATACCCGGTTCTTCTCCGGAGCAGCATCGGCCCAACCGGATTTCAAGATGGGTGTCTTCTCGACCGTATATCCTACACCATACAGGTTGTTTGAAGGGGGCGAGGTCCTATCGAAAGGCATCGGCACGGAATCCTCTTGAATCACCGTATTCCGATGACCATCGATGGATGGATCGATTCGGACGGAGAACAGGTGTTGATGGTTCGTAGCGAGTACCCTACACAAGGATCGTCCCCCGATGATCAGTCGATCAGCAATCCGAGAGAGAGAGCGTCAGAGACTGACCCTGGGCTGACAATCGTTCCGTAGGGTGATTTCTCGCCTGGCATAATGGCCACGGTAGAGAGGATCCCCGTCGCACGCGTCTCGATGGTCACATTGGCCGATTGGTCGAATCTGTAGTGTGCGGGTGATCAATGATCGATCGTACAGCTCCCATCGATTCTAGAACCTACTTCCAGGCAAAGATGTCTTCAGTGAGACCGACTCCATCAGCGCGTGTGTTTGCGGCGGCCATTCAACCCAAGACTTACATTCGTAGTTTGCTCTGATCATAATGATCAAGCAGATCAGCGGCAGTCTATCAACAGCAGGTCTTCCTCTCGCCCTCACACGGTAATCATGCTTTGCACGACAAGGACTCGAGAACGAGTGACCGATGGGTTGTTCGTCCTATAGTTGGTATGTTTCCAGCCAATACCCTCGTCCTGCTCGTGAATGCATACAGTCCCTTTCAACGATTTGGCCGCGCCGGAAGCGGTGACATGGTCAAAGTCGAGATACTACGAAAGGCGGGGTGATCCAGTTCCGTGTAGACTGCAGATTGTAACTGTCACGCTCACATGAATCTCGCCTAGGCAGTCGCATCCCAATTGCAACTCGTTGGCCTGCAAAGGTTGATGATCAATACAGCCATAAGACCAAATCGAGACGATGACCACGTACAGTAAGTCCAGCACCTGTTGACGTAGATACCATCCGTCTGTCAGTTCAAAGATGCCACCTCGATACAGCGATATGCTACTTGCCACAATCTGCAAGACGTTGGTTCCATTCAGTCAGCGAACGTATACGTTTCACTCTCCGTTCGGCCACTTACCTCCCAAATCGAAAGCTTGCTTTCGATGAAATGGCGCCTAAAAAGGAGTCATCGTCAGCCAAGATCGGCATCGAATACTTACCACAACGTACTCTGGGGTCGCCATAGGGAACGGTCTTTTACGAACACGGTTGTCAAGTAATCTGCCGATCGAGAACCTGTCGACTGTTGCTTACCATATCTGAGATACTAAGTCGATAGAAAACCTTTCGTCCGTCATAACGCACGTCACTAATGACTGTACCCTCGCGGTAATTGAATCCGATGTGAAACGTCCACTTTTGCCATCTGACTATCCTTCCGTTCAGAGTGAACTGTGACATGTTCAGGTAAGTATCGATTGGCACTAATGGCATATCGTTGCCAACTCACGCTAGCGCCTTCAGGTTGTGATACATGATACGGCTTGAGATCCTGCCTATACTCTGCTCCAGTATCCTCTCGTAGTTTCTGAGAATACTCGCTTGGCATGTAATGTTCCCATGGGAATGGTTGATCTAGATCCTGAACGGTTTTGATACTATCGCCACCCATGATAGGGGTGAAGGCGATCTCGTGAAGGACGAAGCTGTCCGCAAGAACCACTGGAATCAGCGGCAGAGGATAGCTATAGTGGCAGCTATCTGTATCGTCGATCATTCGCATATAGACCATAAAGCTGATGAAGCGGGGCGACTCATCGACCGAATCCGCGCCTGCGTGTTATTTAGGTCAGTCATACGATAACTGCGGCCAGCTGAGGGAGACCAACCGTAAATCCATGAATCTGCCACTACCGTCGCACGCTCTGGGAGCTGTAATTTAGCGATGACAGCCTTAAACTGTAAATCGTTGAGAAGAGCTTCTGCCGCCCGATCCATTTCCTCTCCGTCAGCTGGAACATGTTGGCCTTTGGGAACTGCTTGTCTGCCGTCCACTTTCCCAGAGTGGCCATCACCAGACGATAGCGTTATCTTATAGTCTAGATAATACTCTAGGTCAGTTGACGGAAAATAACTTCAGGGGAAGAGTCAGCTTACCAAACCATTCCGTATGTCCACCCTGTTTTACACCGAACAAAACACTCGCTTGCCTAGGCAATGGAGTCATGCGCTCCCCGTGCTCAACAGCAGCGTGCCATTTGTCCAGGTGCGGAGCGAGGACTTGTTTTGACGGTTCTATGAGCTGTAAACCTTTAAACCAAAGACGGGGCGTGTCTGCAGTATCACCAAGCGGAATATCCTGTCGGACGATGTTGACACATTCCTGGAGTTCGGCAGCCGATAGGGGATCCAGCGGATGATCATACGATGGGACGGAAGGGATAGAGCCTTTGAGGCCCAGGACTTCTAGAACTGAGTCGACTGTGTGCATGATCGTTGTGTTCTGTCTGGTCAGGTGGCAAGAACAGTTGTTCAAGGATTATCCTGCTCGACTCCAATTTATAGGATTTCAACAGTAGCGGTTATCGAGCTTATCGCGCGGAACGCGTATCGTCAGCGCATTTGGCGTGGCAGGCGAGGTTGGCGAGTATGGCGGTTATGGCGGGCATGGCGAGGATGGCGGGGCTGTTTCGATAACGGTCACTCGGGTTCCGCTCCGGTTGGTTCGACTCGGCCCAAAGGCTCGCAGGTTAGATAGGGAATATAGATTGACGTATCGATAAGACTCCAGCTCGAAATGTTGATAAAGTAGAAAGCAGTCTGAAGTGTTTGTTTGACTGCCACGAGGCAATCCCCGCAACCCGCCACATCCCTGTCAGCCCCTCACCACAATGCCAGCAGTCGCGTCAAACGCAATCGAAGCCGACGATATCAAGACATCCTCTACACCCAAACAACCCGTATCAGAGACTGCCATCTTCGTTCTCCAAGTGGGAGACGATGACGTTCAGCCGGTCCAACTGGAGAACTCGTTCAGCAGCTTTGCTGCTTTTGGGTTCTGCTTTGGCGTGTTGAATACGTGGGTCGTACTGTTGACTGGCCTCGGAGCCGGGTTAATATCGGGAGGACCGTCCACTCGTGAGTGGTGATAGCTTGATAATCTTGAAAAGTAGGAGCTGATTTTCCTGTCCTATGAGTCATCTGGGGCTTCGTTTACGCCACCATATGTAACCTCGCTTTAACGGCCAGCCTGTCGGAGGCTTTCGCGGTGTATCCGACAGCTGGGGGACAGTATCACTGGGCATCCATCCTGTCCGTCCCGAAGTGCGTCCGTACATACGATTTTCAGATTTGGCTTACAGGTCATTCATTCAAGCGGCTAATCCTTTTCAACCTAGACGTCGAGCCGTGATCAGCTGGTTCACCGCTTTGTTCAACCTCGGTGGTCTTTGGGCGGGAGCGGCCACTCAAGCGTATCTTGCATCAACATTGATCGTATCCATGGCCAAACTGAACAACCTCGAATACATCTCAACCAGCGGCGAATCGTATGCGATCTATCTGGCGGTGATCTTGTTCGGTCTCGGTAGTTCTCTAGTATCTGCCGTCAAGTTTACTCGGATGTTGGATTCCAGTATGGCGTGGTTTTCAGTAGTGGGTCTCGTCACAATCGCTGTAACGATACTGGCTATGACGACACCTAAAGCGCCAGCGGTGAGCGCTTTCGATTAGTCCTATGTGGCTCACCTCAAACGGCGGTTGATCTGCGGTCGTCCCATGTTCGATAGGCGTTCGTGTTCACAGGCGTCCTGAACTTTTCGGGATGGGATTCGACCGTCATCGCCTGGCTTATCGGGCTATTGAATTCGTCCTTTGCGTTCATCGGATTCGATCTGTGAGCGAGACCGCGTCGAGAAGTTGGGAACGATTTGTTGTTTACTCACTACAACGCCATCCCTCCTTGTAGAGTGTTTCACATCAGCGAAGAGCTTCCTGATGCTAAACGAAGTGGTCCGAGAGTCATCATGGCGACGATATTGGTAGGCGGGGCGACTGGGATGTTTTGTCTGTTGGCGTTGTTGTTCTGTGTCGACGATGTCGAGGCGATCCTTGATTCAGCTTACGGGTAAGTGTTCCCGCACAAGTCTTTGAAAGACGACCGGCAACTGATGAGGACGCGATCAATAGGCTACCTTTCGCACAAATCTGTATGGATGCTACCCATTCGCGAGCAGCATCCACGATCTTCCTTCTCATTCCGACGATATTGCTAGTGTACGGCTGTCGGGGATGTTTGCTGACAGCCTCGAGGTTGATGCTATCGATCGGAAGAGACTCTGGATTACCGTATTCCGCTTTATTTCTGAGGATTCGATCGGGGGAACCTATATGGGGACTGGTCGTTTCTAGTATCGTACCCGCACTCGGGGGATTGGTGCAGATCGGATCTTCTGCAGCTTTCAATGCTTTACTTGGGACGGCGGTGATACTGCTACAGGTATCTTATAGTGAGCAAGGAGTCATGGTTGAATGAATGACTGACCAGGGAGTTGACGGACTAGAATTCTAGTTGTCCCCGTGATCCTGATCATGACCGGGGGCCGGGCTCAGTTGAATGCAAGTGATCCGGACAGGCTGTCGAATTTGGGTCGACTCGGTTTACCCTGTAACGTGATGGCGTGTTTCTTTGTCCTGCAAAGTCTCGTCATCTATTGCTTCCCTTCTTCTCAGGTGGGTGTCGCCATAACGCGACGTTGTACGGATACGATGAGATGCACTTACCGTTCCCTGAACCGCAGCCTGTGACGGCAAGTAACATGAACTATGGTAAAGCCATCTCAAAGTGGAGGGTTGCTGCTGCACCTCGTTGAATCACTCTTGCTCATAGTATCCGCATTTGTCGGAGGATACACAATTATACTGATAGCCTTATGGAATCTTTGGGGGTGGAAGCAATTCCGTGGACCAAGTGTAAGTAGGAGATGGGGTCCCTAAGAGGATGAATGGACTGACCCTTGCCCCCTGACTGCTGACGGTGGTTTGTATGCGTAGGTGTCGCAAGTCGCAGCTCTCTTTGCGGATGTTCGAGGTCGAGTTGTAGCAGAAGCAGATGACTGCTGACGTAATCATCAATGTACACGTTCGAATCCTGATGCGTTCATTCTTCCTTTTGTCCGAATATGCCACTCCCCTCCCTTGACCTGGCTAGCTACCGATCGTGATCAATCTCTGGACCTGCCATATTCATCTTACATTCAGCTACCAGCTAGCAGCCGACCTGGTATACCACTGCACATCCTCATGCAGTCATCTCATGCCCCGTCGACTACTACACAGATCCCTGCCGGACGATCAAAGGCAGGATGCCTCGTCTGCAGAAGCCGTAGGATCAAATGCGATCAAGGTCGGTACAGTGCTTCCAGCCACGGCTATCGTCTCTTGCGAGCAACCGATGCTTACCATTGCATCACAGCTAGACCGAGTTGTATGAAATGCGAAAAATACTCTGCTCAGGTGAGGATCGTCTCGTCTAGCGATATATCATCGTGTGTGTGTATGTGTGACTGTCGTGTTTGACATCGACCGACCTCTCTCAGTAGTGTCGATACCCCCCCAAGATTCCTTTCGACGAACAATTCATCGCAGAAAAGCTTGCAAGCCGACACAAGAAGCCATCACATCATGCCGACCCTCATCCAGATTTCTCATTGCAATTCGCTTCCAATGCCGAGGCTGGTCCTACTTCTCACTCAACTGGTTCGGAACGTAATTCTACAATGAATATACTACTCGCTCTAGGTCGTGAGACTCGAATGGGAGCATTCTACATGCAACCTACCGATCCTCCGGGCTTCCTTCGTCTCGCTTTCCCAGATGAAGATCAACTTCGATGTGTAAGCAAACAGATCGATAGAATCCCCCCCAACAGATATACGGCCTGATTCCCATCTCTCTTCAGATCCATCATTGCTTGACGTATTCGCTTAGTATCATGATAGTAGACGAAACATTTAACCCATGGATCGAACATGTAGCTCCACTATTCTGTTTCCCGTCGATGGGTATGACACTGCGTTCCACCGATGCCTTGAGATGGGCGATGTTGGCCTTGGGGGCGACGCATCTCTCTTAGTCAGTCCTTCTTGAGTAGTACAGAGCTGCAGATGAGCCCCGAGTCCCTGATTCGTCTTACCGGGTTCAGTTTGCAGAAACGTTTCGAATCAACAGAATGGATCAGGACTCGAGCTCTGGCCACCGTGTACCGAGACGAAGCTGTCAAGACATTGCGAGCATGTAAAGCGATCCCTTACGAATTGGAAAGCGATACCTTCCTCGCCGCTGCTACGGTTCTGACCAGCGTTTCAGTGAGTTTTCTTTTCTGTACTGCCGATAACGGTGCACACCCTTGGTTCTCATCACTTCACTTGACTCACCGGTCAGGTCTTTGCCGTAGATAAAGAATGGCGGGAAGTCATGAGGTTCGCTATCGCAGGCATCAAAGAACGAGGTGGACCCGCTGCGATCTTGAAGATCGGAAGCCAAGCGTCCACTAGAGTCCAGCCGCACCCAGTCTCTCCGTTATTGCGCTGCCTCTTGCAATCTTTGGCCGTCGTGGATCTGTTCGGTATGTCGCGTTCTTAACATCGATTCAGATCGGTACGGATGTTCGTCTTGCTCGCAGCTGCATTAGCGACCACCATGCACCCTATCCTGCTCAATCCAGCTTCGGATTGGTGGGAAACCCTGATAGAGACTAACGATCAGGAACACGATGTCCGTCGTCTCGCATTGATGGCTTGCAACCGTATATGTTATTCATGAAATGACACGTCTTTCTCGCAGCGATCCACATCGATAGAATCGGCATGCGGCATGGATGGAACCATCGTACGCTGTCTGGCGACGATCGCAGATTGTATCGCTCAACACAGTCATCTGACGCTCGTGGATGATGGTTCACCCCAACGACGCAACTTGGAGACTCGGCTCGCCGGAGTAGAAACCCAGCTGGACGAGTGGTTTGCGTGTGCTTCAAATGGGGACAAACGAGAACGTACACGTATAGGATCTCTAGCTACCTGGCACGCTTGCCAAGTCTTGATTCGACACCAGATACGGCAATGTCGCACGACGGACGACATCGTTCAAATGCACGCGCAAGCTATCCTTCATCTTTGCGTCGAGTCCGGAGACAAAATCGAATTTTTGAATTGGGTGAGGCGCTACGTCAGACTCAAACCGCCGAAAGGCTCGCTGAAACAGTCCTCAAGCCCTTGTTGACAGCAGCCAGCGTGACACATACGCAAATGGACCGGGATGAAGTCCGTCGGCTTTTGAACATCTTTGCTTATCAGTGTTGTTACGAGATCGAGGTACTCAGACAGATAATCGAGGTCATCTGGGAGCGCACCGACGAAGGGCGTGATCACGAGTCCCGCTCATGGGCAGAGGTCATGCTCGAGATCGGATGGCCCGTGATCATAGGGTAAACGACCAGGTGGGCCGTCGCGCACACCGGTCCCCAACGGTGGTCGACCCCGATCTACCACACGACCACCTTGTGGTATCAGAAGTGTAGGGCAGACTACTTCTCCGCAGCTCCCTAAAGCTACAGGAGTGATATGCTGCCTCACATGAGCTGCCACGATCTCACATCTTCACAAGCCGACTAGCTCTAGCGCAAATCGCTTTCTGCTGGCCACAACTGCCGGCGTGTTTGACACGTGAAGGCCAACCTTTTTCGTCACAGCTTATCGCCTTTGCACAGTCAGACAATAAAGAGGCGGTCGAGAGTTCAAGCTCAAGCTAGGAGTCGAGGCATGGCTCGAAACCACTAGGCGGCAGGACGTCCTGGACTGTCTCATGTTCAATCCTGGATATAGCATGTCTGTTTTCCAACACGGTCGTTCGCACTCGTATTCATATTACACCACCATCTAGAACTCGCCTACGCTCTTGCCAAAGTGCTGGCCTGTGCTGACTGTGAGATAAGGCACAGATTTGGCATCGTATGTATCCGCTCCGACCGTGTTACCCCCCCAAACGAGCTTGATGCCGTGGTAGCTGAGAGCGAAGAAAATGATGATGGTTGCCAATGCAGTCCCCGTCTCGAGCGCAGCGTGTAATAGATCTATCCAGGATTGACACTCCGTAAGCTGAAAGGCTTGATAACCTAAACCGCTGTGACATACAATTGTAGCGTTTCCACCACTGAAAGGCTCTACGGCGAATGACATAGTTGAAGATGAATCCAACGATGAACCATAAAGAATACTGTGTTGTGTTTGCCGGCGGTATGTTTCCTGCCGCATTGAAACTGAAAGACGCAACGCAGTGAGAAAGTGGTATCACGGCGATGCCTGGGACTGTGTTTGAGGTGACTCACAAGATGGGAACATTGACAAACCGTAACCAGGTCTTAGGATATCGTCGGTAGAGCAGATAAACTCCGACAGTAACGACAGGCTTACCATGACGAGGGGAAATCTGGTCAGCCTGACTATACATTTTCAGCACTACCAAAAAGGCTCTACTCACACCTATCAAAAAGAAGTAAACGATAGGATGGTAGACTTGTCCAGATTGAAACATTCGCTGGGGCCCGACAGTTCCCCAAATGACGGAGGTATTGTACACCACTTTAGTTCCATTACAGCTGTTTTGAGTCGGATCAGTCAGACCGTATAGGAGTTGTTGTGGGATTTCTAGATACTCACGTGAAGCGATCTTTATTGTTTGCATCACAAAGACCCGGTATATTGACTATCATCCAACGGAGGACTAATAGATTGTGTTTAGTAGGCGAACATAATAGAGTCTTTAGAAGACTTACCACCAGTCTGCACGGCCGTGGCTAAGAGCGAAGAATAAATTTGCGTCACAAAGAGGACTCGAGGAGGTATTTTCTGCAAGAACCATATCACAAGATTAACCCTGACCTTTAGGGAGAAGTGTCACGACCTGCTTACCATATACTGTCCCAGCTTCAAGTCTTGAGCAAAGTCCAAGCCGTGCTTGACACTGTTATAACCGTAGAACTATAGCGTACGTAGAAGCGTTTAAGGCGTTGCTCAATGCATTATCGATGAGTCGAGCTTACCTTGACCATCATATTGGCAATCGGCTTGCCCTGCCAAATATAGCCGGCGATCAACTCGGTTATAATGTTCAAGAATCTGAGTTAGAAGTTATCGTCAGCATCATCGAACCGCACGAGGCTTGTGGTTCACCTACACTCTTTGGTTGGTCGTTCCTTCCAACAATCCTTCCGGGATAATCAAGACGACACACATTCCGAAGCAAACAACGATAAAGCCCCAGACAGGGAGTTGCGTGTCCCAGTAACGGATAGTGAAGATACCCGCTCCCAGGACTATCGCCGTCAGAGCGAGGTACCACCAATCTGGGACTTCTTTGTACTTGTTCATAAGTCTCTTGTGGACATCTTCACCTCCGTGACGAGAGTTCTTGAACTGTAGCGCACCTCAACTGAATCAGCCCATAGTCTATCAATGACGGGTACGATTTGACTGACCTTGGCGACGATCTCAGGGCCATTGTACAAAATAGTATGGACGACGATGGCGGTGACAGCAGCGAAGGATAGTGCATAGCTCAGCGAATAGCTAAGACTGATGTACATGGGCGAGTATGCCTTGTATGCCTCAAGGTCCAACTGAAGATCAGAGTTGACGATTCGAGAGATGTTGTAAGTCTTTCCAGTATTGTCAAACGTTCCCGATGAGATCAAAGGAAGACTAGGAGAGCTTTGATATCAGTATGATCGGGACTACTGAATACCGCTTGTCGACTCACTAAGCGCTATTCCACACGTTGGTGTAGTACAGGATTGGAGCGATCAGTAGGAAGAACAGGCAGACAACGGCAAAAGCGTTGCAAGTCACGTAGAACGGAGTCGTCAAGGGGGCACCGGCGTAGTTGATCTGTGTCCAATCTAGACTCAAAGGTAGCAAACCTAAACCCGAGTTCATCTGAGACGAACGAACTAGATGTCAACATAGATGCACGTCGAGAAGACTGCAGGACTCACACCGAAAAGAGTATTGACGATTTGGTTCTTCTTCAGACCAGGGATCCAGGTAATGAAGGCGAAAGCACTCAAGCAGGTGCAAATGTAGTCAGGGAACCAGAACCAAACGAATGCGCCCAGAGTTGTGAAAGCGAAGAACCTATATCGGCCGATCGTCCATCCGTTGGCCGGTGAATTGTCTTGTGGTTCATGGAGCGTTCGAAAGAGCACGGTCGAAGACAACGTGGATGGCCAAATCAAAGCGGCCGGATAGACTATCCAACGTCTGCAGAGACCGGCCATACCGAAACTGTAGGCAAGTGACGCAGACAGTCAGCCTCGAGCACTTCCAGCGGATAGCCCAGGTTGGTCATCTCACCCTAACATCTGAGTCGTCAACAGGTAGAGGAAAGAGAACCCTGCACCGTAATCTCTTCCCCAGAATCTTGGCATGATCATCGCGACCAAAGAGCCTGTTGCATAAGCTGAACTGGCGGTCAAGCTAACGCACTGTCGTAGAACAAGATGTATCAGATACAGACCCTGTAGATCAATACTGGAACCTGCTTACGATGACGATCACCGCGTGCTCTTTGATGGTGAACTTGCCAGGATTGACGTCGAATGTGAAACGACCAAGCGGCACTCTCCAACGGGGGAGTCGTTCCCATGCCTTGCCGATAGGGAAAAGAAGTAATTGAGCAACCACGTACCCCAGAGACATGGACGGCTAAAAAGATATCTTGGTGAGCATGGCAAGAAGTTGAGGTAGATCAACATCACTCACGTATCGGAGACTAAGGGTGAGTGAACGATCGTGGTCAACGCAAAGCAAAGGCTGGTAACTTCGGATACTTACGAAAAGAACATGTTAACTCCAGCAAATAAGATGATGGTAACCGTCAATAGGATCCACATCCTCACAGCTGAATATATCGAAGGTGGTTGTTAGGAACCGCAGCATCAGCCAGCCGAGCAACAAGTCTACTTACTGTTAACGAGGATCGTCGGGTCGTCCGTGTTTGGCACACAAGCAGCTACCTCCGGGAAAGGGCTCTGATCACCGTCGACGTTCCACTTGAAAGCGTCCATAGGAGCGAGTTCCCGGTGTTCCAGGAAGTCCGACTGGTCGTCGTCATAGTCATCGTGTCTGGCTTTGCCCTTTTCGCTATCATCGTCCACCTCGACCACATAGTCGTGCTTCTCAATGTCTTCGTTCGGTAGCAGCGTAGGTAATGGTAGGTCGCTCGATAGAATCGGTGCTGAAGGAGACATCGTTACGGCTTGCCAAGTTTACGACTCGTAAAAGACGCTTTGCCAAGTGGTTTGCTGCGATCTTTCCCATGATCACCGAGCTTGTGCGAGGTTATAAGCTGGTTGTTCGAACAGGTGAAAAGATCCAGCATCATTCTAGCCATCAAGTTGGTTGCGAAAGGTGTGATTGCCTAGCTCGCCATAGGGTACCGCTCCCATCCCGACGTCCCTTTTCGAGTGCGGCCATGGCGTGATGGTAGAGCTACGAGCTACGTTGTCTGAGTTCTGGCGCAAGTGGAGGGAGTTCATAGATGAGAGATAGAGAGGGTAGACATGAAGAGGACTGTTCCTGATGGTCGATAGGCGGTATTCGTTGGAAATATCGACCGAGATCATCGTTCAAGCGAGAAATAGCCATGTCGCGAGCGATGTCGTGATCGAATCATGATCGGGGGCTCCGCCCAATCCAAGTCAAATATTGTACAGGGCTCAGCGTTCGGGGAATGGGGTCAAGGGACGGTGCTACACTACTTTCAAAAGAGATCGAGGAGGTTGCCGATGCTATCGACACTACACAGAACCGTTCAGGCTTCGAAATGGCATCATGACTAAGAAAGCGCTTTGAATCACTGACATCGTTCTTTACTAAGCTGGCGAACCGCTTTGCATCATACAACCAGCTTATACATACAGTAGTGAGGTACCAACGCCAAACATGAGTACATTGATGCCCCTCAAGAACCACTTTTGCCTTGCTTAATGATGATTATATCGCTCCGAAGCCCCGTATCAGATGTTCTCGCTGTCTGACTCGTTCATTCTCAGTCGTGTCCGAGCGCGCATAGCGTAGACTATCCAAGACCAAGGCGTCTACCGGGCTTGTCAATGACACTTGACACTCCCATCTTAGCATACGGTTCAGAAGCACCTCATCTGGCCACCTCGAGAGGATCTGGTGCGGGTTTACACGTCATGCAAGACAAAACACCGATTCTCGTACAGTTGATAAGGCTTCTCGGATCTGTCGATCAGATCATCGACTGTCGTCGATTCAACTTGACAGGCCTAAGCTCAGGCTTCCGCTCCATCAAATCGCTGTGATCTATAGCATGAGTGCACCCCTACCGCGGCTCCTCGAGTCTAAAGCCTACGAACGTGCAGTGGCCGCCTGGAGTGGCCCGCGGATCACCATCATCAGTCCGGCCGATAAGCCTATCGCACACATACCTCTCAACTTTGTTACACGAGGGGGTGACCACACATGGGCTTATGTTATCGGAGTGGTAAGGCAACTGGTGGTCGAAGATGACGGATGGATTTTCGATGGCGCACAGGCGGTCTCTCCAGGAGACCCACCGTTCGCCGGTACTTTTTTCTATTCTGCACGAGGTAAGCAAGTACCTTCCTTCCCCGTCTGGCTTAGGCTTACACGGACATGTTAAGCCTAACGTGTTGCATAATCCTAGGTCAGAGCGCTGTGCATTACTCTTCTGGACCTCTTTATACAACACCATACAAGCCAGCGGAGGTCGATGGCAGCAGCCAAAGCGGTCACCGCTCATACGCAACGACTCCAACAGAACACGTAAGCTACTTTCGGTAGGGGAATGGTTGAAAGACGTCTCTTATCGATCGAGAAGGCGTCTTTTAGGGAACTGGTCCGTATCAGGGATGCATGCTGTTCATTGACCGGCACATTGTTCTTCAGCTGTGAAGCGGCCCGTATCGTACCCGAGTCGAGGCTTGATGTAAGTCGTGAACGCTCAGATCTCGGAGTGCGGTCCGTCATACTATTCCAGTCAGACAGCTCATGGTCGAATCTCATATTGTAGGTCTATCGCGCTATACTGGGGTTACGAGACGAGGAGCCGGTCAGTGAGATGTATCAGGCATCTGCTGGCTTATTGTTGCGGCCCGATCTACACAAGGCGTTCGATAACCTCGACATTTCGTTCTACTACAAGGTCGGTGGAATCTTCTTATGACGAGTTCACATGACATGCTGATGGTACAAATTCGGCGGCAGGACGGTGTGATTTATGCCCATTCGTTCCGGTTGCACGACATGATGCAGTATCACGGCATGGCTATCCCTTCGACGAGATGGCACATTCCCATCCCTGAGTATTGGCCGAAACCAGAGTATCTCCAGTGGCACTACCGCCAGTGTCTCATGGCACGCTTCCGGGGGTTCTCAGCAGCCTGATCCCTCACCTGATCTAAATGAAGATGTTCACCTTGACACACCGTATACCAATTGCACGCTGTCGTCACAGCTCGTGACGTTTATAATGATGCGGCATCGCAAGTCTGCGCCGAGAGATCTTGTACAACACAGCTCGTTCTATACTAAACATCGACGCAATTCCGAATCCGCTGAGCAACAATGGTGAGTAAGAGTACGTTTCCCTTGCATTGACCTGAATCTGCAAATGGGAGAACAATATCTCTTTACGATTTGCTCTGCCAGTATCACATACGCGCAAACCGTTTCCCTAATGGTATATTGTCGTGTTTGTATAGCCTAGACCTCCAAATGGATTGGTCACCTCGAGATCCATCAAATTATTGGTCGGGGAAGTTCCAGTCGTAGCTCCTAAACGGTTGTTCAAAAAAGTCATCCGAGACCATGGAATACATGTGCCTCCGAAACATTGGATTCGAAGGAGATTTCGCACGTTCCGCCTCGGTCGAGATCGGCTAGACGTCGATCTTTCCCATACAAGCTCCATATCGTACAACCGATTCTGGTGCTATCCAGATATCGATCAGATAGACAGCATCCGAGACACTATTTCAGCCGCGAATTTGAAGACTCCTCTGGTGTCGTATGCCGGACAGGACCTCAGGGGGCTTTGATCTGAAGGAAACGTTAGAGGAACAGGGATATCGGTAGACGAGGTGATCGAGCATGTCAGAGCACATGAACGGGAGCAATCGATGACGAGACCTTCATGGCGAGCCATATCCCACCGCCTGATGCAGATGACTGGCTCAAGCCATATAAAAGTTTGTGTCCAACCGCTCCATGTATGCAACAGTTCCAGACTCGCTTGCCGACGTTCCTCGATCCCCCTCCCACTACGGAACATTTTCCGTAGGGCGCGACTGAACGACCTTTCCTGCTGTTTCTGCCTTATAGGAAGTTACGGGTCGGGGGTTGAGATCAATTTCACGTAAACCCAACTTGTCCTATATGGCTGGATGCGCATTCTCAGCAGCTCTCAGGATCAGGGGTTATAGGGGGGTCCGGGGTTGGGGTTGAGATTGACGTCATGCAATGGTAATGTGTTAGGTATGTCTAGATGCGGATTTTTCTCAGCTCTCAGGATATACCAAAATTTTTGCAGGAAGTCGTAAACTGACGGCGCTAGAGCCAATAAACCCCGTTTTTGAGCGCAATTTTGAAAAAAAAAAGTTAAAGATGGACTAAAATGTAACGTCTGGAAATGTACTCTTATGGCCAAATTTCAAATTTCATTTTTTTTTTCGGACATGACTTGTGAAATTTCACTCGCAAAGCTGAACTCAATGGGTGGAACACGTGACGTTATAGGGAGGTTCCCAGTTGGGGGTGAAAAATGAAATGCAACGGGGAGTCTGTTTACGAAAAGAAGGACAGAAACVCTGCCAGAATATACAATAAAGACGTCAGGGGCAGCAACRGTGACAACGCCAGACCATCTCAAAGATGACAGCTTACAGGGGGATCCGGGCTTTTATAGGCGGGTCCAGGGTTAGGGGTTTAGAACGTGGTGTAGTACAGTAGAGAGCGTCTAGTTACAAGGTGTATTCGATTCCTAGCCATTCAAACAAGTCGTGCACCTTGTACACTACTTCCTCCTGTTTCCTCACGCTTCAAAGTGCCTGAAACGAGCTCTAAGCAGTAGAAGTGAGAGTCTCTTGAGCAGGAACTCATAAGATCCGACTGCCATCAGGCTGCGCCACTCCTCAAACACCTTCCTGCACTCTCCYTCCATCRYRCCACCACTGCTGAACACCAGGGGACGAAACCTAGAGCTTGCGACTGCACTGTACTTGGTCTTCTTGGCAGTTGCAGCTCGTTTCAGGCGGTCCTGCAGTACCTTGTTGGAGTGGCAAA
>BCIV01000031.1:0-14596 GCA_001600055.1 Filobasidium wieringae
TACGAGTTCCTGCTCAAGAGACTCTCACTTCTACTGCTTAGAGCTCGTTTCAGGCACTTTGAAGCGTGAGGAAACAGGAGGAAGTGGTGTACAAGGTGCACGACTCGTTTGAATGGCTAGGAATCGAATACACCTTGTAACTAGACACTCTCTACTGTACTACACCATGTTCTACCCCTAACCCCTAACGCCTAACCCCTAACCCCTAACTGCATGAGTAGCACTTGGAACAACGTCTGGCGAAAGACATATTTCCTGCAATTTCACACTCATTCCAGTATACCCTACATTTCTGCCCGGCCTATCTACACCTCAAAACGTTCCTCTTGGTTCGGATCCCCGGTTCACGAGCAGATAGCTGTTAGCCCGCTGAAATCACGCATGCAGTAAACACGCGCGCGCTTCGACCGCAACTACGATTGCAAATCCCGCCTTCTGAGAGCCATCCGAAAGCAACTCCTTGAGGTGCACATTTCTATATTCACGGTCAAATACGATCGGTGCCGCCAGGCGGCTGACAGATTTCTACGTCAATGGACCGTCGGAAGCGAGATCCGCTGATCTAGCCCGTTCAAGGACTGACTATACATCCTTAAGCTTGTGGTGTCATGGTGCTCGCTCAACTAGGTCAGCCGAATCTATCATACGCAGGTCAAATACTATCGCTCAAGTTTGAACACTGTATTATCTCGACGCAAAGGCTTTTATACGAAGAAATTATGACATCTACCACAGCCACAAACGATGACATAGTCCCTGGGAGCCACGGGTGCTACTAACACGAATACGGAACTTGTTCCCATCGTACACGTACATCATCAGTATTTGGCGGCTAGCTGACTTCAGCGATCAATGTAGAACAAGAATCGATCAAGAATCCAAGGCGGAAGGTCACACGAACGACTTGTACATTTGCAAGTTCGATTGTATCAAACGAAATCCTACTATGCACTGAGTGAATCAAGGTTTTTGAAACGGCCGATGGAGATATCATTGGAAGCGAGTTCCACACAGATCATTAGTGACGGAGGTCAGCAACCCCCAAACGAGTTTGTCATTTGATGGCGCCATGAAGATGATTTATTCGGTGGCGACCATATCCGCATGACCAAAGTCGAACTGCATATGTGCCGGGACAACCATCACGTCAAAATGGATAATCTCTCTGGTCCAGTATCGAGTAAACAGCAAGATTGAGACCGATCAAACGATTGATTGAAAGCGCCAAGTACTCTTCAGCTTTGAAGATGCTCATCTTCCTTGACATCTATTGATACGTGCACCATGTCGTGACCCATGTGGTCGGATTACAGAGTGTAGCGTTAAGACCAGGCGAGATCATTTTAACTTTGCGAAGAAGGAAGCATGCGCTTCTGTTCAACGTAACAGTTAAATCACTGCTCAACGAACCATGTCGCTTTTCTGATCGATAACAGACAAATGCGCACGACTTAGAGCGCGTTCGCTCTGTTGAAGAAGGTATTTCGACTTGGCTGCAAGGCTCCCCATATTGCTGGGATCGTTGCGTTCTGCATCTCAGCCTTTACGCACGCTTATACCACTGCGGCACTCGATCACATCCTCCCCCTCAGCTGGCTGGTCAAGCTACCCGCCAGTGCTGTGTGATCGAAGCGGACGAGAGAGTCACTCGATAGAGGCCGTCTTCAGCTGGAACTTAGTTGGCCTGTGACTCGCAACGGGGCAGCTTTCTCATCGTTGGATCTGTCAGCAGAATTGGGCATTAAAGCGCGCAGCTTTCGAAGATCTTGGTCGTGCACTTGTGCTCGCGCGCCATCATGAAGAGACTCACAAGCGTAAGACAGCAGTCTGACGTCGCAAGACCGTTTTCTGATCTAGTATGTGAAACAAAACTAAATGTCCAGTCATATGTCTCAACGTTCCTAAAGCGAATTACAAATGACCTACCAGTACATATGTGGGCCTCGAGTCAGGTACAAAGCTATTCCGTATACATTTGCTCCTGCTCGAAGAAAGTTTCTCTCCCCTTGTATATCCTCCGCTTCAAGCATATATTCCCTCTTACAATCGAATACCTCGAGATCTGTATTCCCTCGCATCATTGATATCCATCTCCCCTCCTGGTCCTTCGTCCCGTACTTGAAGTAGTGAGTGCGTGTTTCTACTTCTCGAAACGATACGGCTCATAGTACAGCCGACCTGCAGGAAGGCTTCGCTGATATGGTACTGGCTTGGGATTCCCTTCGACGAGATCGTCTGGGAGTGGCAGGCATAGTCTCTTCTGTCGGAAGCTGTGAACGTAAGGTCGTTGCGTGAATATCTAAACATAATGGGTATCGCTGAGCAAGTGATGCGATTCACCTTGAAATCGTCCATGACCACACCTTCTCGTCTAGAATTCCGTCGACTACTTTGATAAGTGGCAACACTAGCTATACTGGTATCAGCCGCTGATGGCGGCGTAGGAGGGGTAACCGTTACGACTGCGTTGCGGTTAGGCAAACGTAGCGGACGGGTTGGTGGAAGAGGCAGAGTAGCACCAAAGTCGTCCAGATCTCTTCTTTCCCGGCGGTACTCAGTGGAAGTAAGGGAGTTAGCCGTAGCAGAGAAGGAAGGTTCGTCGTGTTGTTGATCATAGCGGTTGATATAAGGCGCGGAAGGGACAGGTGTAGATGCCGCAGGGAGCTGGACCCTGACAATAGGAACGGGTGGAGGTTGTCTAGGATTGCTAAAAGTTTCGTTTGTCACTTCGAGTGGAGGGCGGTAGACTGGTCGAGAGATATCGGCAGGAGATACAGATCTTACGCGTTGCAGTCTTTCGGTAGGTTGCCTTTCGAGAGGACTGCGCAGAGTTCCCGATGCTGATGGTTATCGGATGTATGCATCAGTACCTGTTCGAAAGACGACGAATCCGAAAATCGTAAGCACCTTCATAGGTCGAGCTTGAACTCGAGTCTTTCTTCGCCTTATTCTTGCGTGCTGCAAACGACTCGACAGCATTGCGAAGAGGGTCGAACCGGTGCGATCGATGCTTCTTGGGTTTGTCCGGCTTAGGCATGGTTCTTCTGCGCTGGGGGCTGTTTGGAGGTAGACGAGTATGTTATATGGAATGTGATTCCACTAGTAGTCATCACTACTGTCCATCATGATCAAAGGACGTAAACAATGAGTTGCTCGGATTGTCGATTGACCGTTGCAAGGCTAGCTTACCTAATCTGCCTATCGGCTGCCGAGATCCGCGGTGTCGATTCGCTGGGCAGATCTCGGCCACCAGCCCGCCGAGACGGAACTCCACTGATTCATGACCGTCGACTTGTAGCCGTTACAACTTATCCTGTCGATATCATCAGACGATAGAATGAAAGAGGTCGACTTGCACCTCATGTCCTAGCTTTCGACTGCCAGAGAGGTTAAACTGCACGGTCGAATGTACCGTTTGTCCTTGGATTTCCTCCCTAACAACCACAGTCTCAATGGATCGGTCGACTTGTCAGCTTTCCACTACCAAAGACGGAAGAAGACTCGGCAGTACGTCTACGAGTTTTCAATCAGAGTGCCAGCGAGGCTTCTCAAGTCAGAGATCCAACGTGATGCTCAGCTTTTTGCCATGTGTTGCTCTTTTTGCGATCCAGGACAAGACGGTCACGGATCACCACCAGGACACGAATGATAAGAACAGCACTAACTAGATAAGGTCAGGTCGTGAGGAAAGCCTGAGGTCATCGCAGACGGAAGTATCGGTATGTCTTAGCGAAAGCCGTTTCTTTCTACCGTCATCCGCTGACGCTGGCTTACAGATCGATTACTAACGACTTTCGATATATTGGGAAAGGCATCACAATAATCACCATATCCTCGCCACCTCCTGGGCAAATAACGATCATGTCCGTTAACCCTATCAGAACCGGCCGCCCATACTACATCTTGTCTCCTTGGCGATCTATCTGTCTCATCCGACTACTGCGTTGATTTCCCTACGATCCTGCGGCCTCTTCGTCACTGTCACTGGCACTGGATCTACGAACATATCAAGTTCTTTACGGGTCCTTCAGTGGTCGCTGGCTGTTTTATGGGTGCAGAATAACATGGGCGGTTACAACAAGATCGCGCTTCGTCCTCGCCATTCTGATCAAACAGAAGACCAAAGGAATCTGGAGGAATCGCAAGACCTGCCGATTGGTACCATGTGTCATTACGCTCGCTTCAGGTGGTGCGTTCTCCACCGCTCTCACTTCATCGATGGTTCCACCCCGTCAGGCTATGCTAGTTCTGCCTTTGATGTGAGTGGTTGTCGATACGTCCGGATAGTAACGATTACTGATGCCCATCATTACAAACTAGTACTGCATGCCCTATCGACTTCGAATTGGCCTGCCAGCCACGATAAACCCTTTTCCACATGTCGCTGAAGGACCGACAATGCGGACGTCAGGTGGATGTCTTTTGAACCTGGAACATCGCTTCAACGTCTCGCCCATGTTTCAACCTTACTGCCCGATTGGGCAAGCGAAGACAGTAAACAAAACAGTAAGTGGTCATTTAATTTGCTGATTCTCGTCTTGATTCAGAACTGGACTGCTGTTGTGCCCTTCCACTCCCAATATGATCAACATCTTCAGCGAGTATGCAACACACGCTTCCATCAACTCACTCGTTCCAGCGGTTGTATATGAGGACAGTAAGCGGACGACCATCCTAGTTGTGGATTTCTCTTACCGCACCCAGTAAACTACATCTCGAACGGTTGTCTCATTTTGCAAACTGGCTATTACGCTCAGAAAAGAGGACTCGGTGGGTGCAGTAGCCTCGTCCTGTTCATCCGTGGGTCATCCCTTTGGTATCAGTCTCGTGGTTCATTCGACCGTCCCTTGCCTATTGATAGCAACTTATTCCGTATGCACGTACACGGACATCCAGTTCGAGGTTTAGGATTCACGATTCTCAAAGGTCGCGTCCCCAACCTCATCGAAAGCTTCAGCAACGAGACGCTTTAGGATCGAGCGTGAAGTCAGCGCCGACTACAGTGGAGACCGCGCTCAAGGTGAGCTACTACCAACAGCCGGTTGTAGTCGTAGACCTGACCAAATCTAGTGTAAGACGTGGAGATGCTCACCGATTAGCTAGCATATCTTCGCCGAAACTAGTCATATAGAGTAGCAGTGGTGGACTTTATAGGCAAACAAAGTAATCAATGCGTTCATGAGATAATGACATAATCGGTATTATGTCAGTCATCTGGGTCAGGCCTGTTAGAGAGATAGGGTCACCGATTCCAGATACACCGCCTTGAAAGAAGGTCAGCTGCAACTGCGCTGCGAGAATGGATTCTTGATAGGTGGCTCAAGCGATAGACCACTAAGTCATCTTTGAGAGATACTGAAACAGTAAATGGGAAGGCGGAAATAATGGCAAGAATGCACATTGCCTTGGCAATGCTCTCCTCCGTGCAGAATCTCCGGCAGAGCATAGTCAATCTGGTTCATATTCGTACTATCTCTCCTCAAGTTAGATATCCCGAGGCTTCATCCGATCACTCATTACGACGTATCGATGTAATAAAACGCTCTGAATTAGCTTTACAAATCGGCGTGATACAGGCTGTGGGCCGAAGTCACAGCAAAGACCGTGTTCCTCTCTGCCAGGCGTATAAGTGCGAAGATATCGGTGTCACGCAGCCTGCTTGATCAGGTAATTGAAATCGTACGCCTTACTGAGGTATCCGCGATCTGTGAGATCCGAAATGAGCTGATCCAGCGTAGGTGTATGTATCACATCCGAGATACACCATTGATCTTGAGGAAATGGAAGAGCGACTACAGTCGATGATAGTGGCCATCCAGCACCTGCTTTTGGTTTCAGCGGCGAAGAAGCAATTAAACAGGCGCGCTCTGATGCGAGTTTGGGATACAGTTTAGTAACACCAGATACATTCACTCGACGACCTCGGTGAGGAGACCGTTCATTGTAGAGAAACTTCACAGCATCGCTAAGGGGTCATGTATAATCGACTAATATGGCCTAGTGAAGAGGCCGGAACTGGGAAGATCCTCAGGAATAAATCTCAGCGTCGGGATAGTCGTACATCTAGGTGGCAATTTTACTGAATCCCCCCTCCCTTCCATACATTCACGAATTATCCCAGATCGAGCATCCTCATACTATCCAACATGAGGTCTTGAGGGCTCGGTCGCATCGTACATCATACGGTCACCCCGCGCCTCTAGTATCGCACAGAGACTCAATAGAAACCGAGATACGTGGCTACGTATACGCCACGCAAAGCTTGACGCCGTTATCCGGATTGTGATGTGGTTTAGTCTGCACACCGGTACACCGAGACCATACCGTTTCGTTCGAGACATATGGGATATGGACAAGCAAGGCTAACTTCCTTCGTCGTCAAAGCAATCCACAACTCGCCCGGAATTGAAAGAGTGGCGTTTAAATGGGTATCGCCAAGATCCATTGTCGGAAAAGAGGAATTTGGTGACATTGAGCCCCGAGTACCGTCTAAACCACGCTTTCAACATCTGGCAGTGATCGTTCAAGAACGTTATTCCTTATCAAGATGTCGCGAATGACGCTACATAGATTCGACATTGACGAAATGTTCAGCTTGATCGAGCTGAAAGCAAAGTGCGTGATACGCGAAGTCGACCTCGACCGGTAATTTGTGGTTCGTGAATCTCATAGATGACACAACCTTGCATGGGGAACGCTCATTCGTAGAGGCGAACAGAACTGGACTTTTAGCATTCGCTCGAAAGAGCTGCACCGACCTAGCATAAACGCCTAGTTATTGGAGTATCTCGGACCAACCACGTTGTGATTCGCGACCAGCCGATTCGAAGCCAGGCCCGCATTTTGCCTTTCACGTTTCCTCGCGCTCTGATCGTCTACTAGGTAGACACACCGAAAGCTCATAACAATGCTCTGACCTCAGCGTCGAGTACACTGTTGGCATCCAACGGATGTGCAGTCTCGCGGGCGTGATTGATCCATCGATTGATCATTGGTTCGTACCCAAAATGTCGGGATATATCGTTGAAGCTGATAGTGGGCGCATATTCGTGCCCCAACGAAGTCTGCATGATATAGATATAAGCTCTACCGAAGACTATCAGGGTAGACAGATGAGCTTGCCTCTCCGTTCAGCACGATGCCGTCGTAAACTTCATCCAACGTGTTGCGTGTCATGAACCGTTTGATTATGCACCTCTTATTTTGAGGATATCGCAATATTCGGCCTTGTAGTTGCTGAACCTGCTGCTGGGATCGACTGAAAGACTTGCTAAGTTGAGCACTCGAGCTCTTTGTTGACAAAACCGGATAAATACATACGGTATATCCATCATGTAGAGGTGATTGCACATGTGTAGATTTTTGCCTTCCATTAAAGCGTCGGTTAGCCCTATGATGAGCTTGACCTCTGTACGATCCTCTAAGTCCAATAACGCTCTCGTGTTCTCTCCCCGAGAGAGGCTTGGAGCGTAACACACGTAGTACCCCGGCAGATACTCGTCAACACCGTTCTTGTCTGGCTGTACCTGACGGTAGCTCTGCCAGCGCTTGTAACCCGCCTTTTCCACAGCCATTACTATTGCGTCCAGATTCGATTCCATTCCTGTTACAATCAATACCTTGTCGTCCGGGGCAACTTTGGAATTGTGAGTCAGAGTCTCGCTGACAGATGGAGCATGATTGAGCAAGACTAGATATTAATATCGAGATTCTTGCGACTCACCACAATGCTTGCGTTTTGCATGTCATACGGCCGGAAGTTTCTCTCTTCAAGAAGTCTATCTCGTCCGAATGTAGAATAGCCGGGCCGTAAGTTTCACTAGTCGCGTAGTCGATCGCTTCGGGCCATGACATCACAGCTTTCTGCATCAGACAAGATACTCGGTCAAAATCAGTCAACGACGCTGAGCACGATACTCTCGCTTACATTCAACGCAGCAACGAGATGCGCAAGTTCATGTTCTGGTGGAATCGGCCCGTTTAGATCTGCCGCAACGTTCAATATTTGCTGATACTTCGACCAGAGAAACAAGACATGCCTATCATCGCGGGTAAGCTGAGTCTTGTTCGGGCGATAAACATCCGGACACTTATGACACTCACCGTTTGAAGGCGTCCTCGAGGTGATCTCGTAGCACTTGTACTGATCACAACCAAACGAACGTAAACTTCAAGGCTCAAGGACGGCAATGGAGGGACCTACTAGCATCTGCTTCCCACGATGCCGGTCGACAAATTGCACCTTGGGCACCTATCGGTGTGAACCGAGGAACCGTCCTGCATGCGGGATCGTCTCTCCCTCTGGCCATGTAGATGTTACGATCCTGTAGATGAGGAATAATCCAATCATAAATCTGGCGAAGCGATTCCGGTCCCTTGTTACGTTTGGGAGCGCCTCTCTTGAAATCGGCAAGTTCGACATCCAGACTTTCGCCCTTCTCGATCTGCTTGCAGACAGCTTGTTGAGTCACAGACAAGCACCGAGCCGAACTTTCCACTTACCCCCATCATGACGAGAGGCATGAAGATATCTGTCGCACTTCCGATGAGGGGTGTAGCCGACAGTAGTAACGTGAACGTCGACTTGACGCAGGTCTTTGCTATTCGCTGGCTCAAGACGTGTGCTGGATTACGAGCTTTGTGTACTGGTGAAGGGGAACTCAGTCTCATGAGCATGTTTGCAAGATCAGAGGAATTGATCGTCCGTACCCTCGTCCACAATGACTCTCTCCACCTCAAAGTCGTCGAGGTCGATTCTCCCTCCGCTGAGTGTAGAGTCCCTTCCCACGAACCTTCTCACGAATGAGAAAGC
This sequence comes from Filobasidium wieringae, assembly GCA_001600055.1. Classification (NCBI taxonomy): domain Eukaryota; kingdom Fungi; phylum Basidiomycota; class Tremellomycetes; order Filobasidiales; family Filobasidiaceae; genus Filobasidium; species Filobasidium wieringae. Next base: position 8,813 of record BCIV01000031.1, read on the forward strand.
TGATAAACGACGGGTCAGCGCAGGGTCTCTGCCAACACTTAATGCGATAAGGCTCACTGATAATCACAATTTTGGACTTCCGGGAGGTCTAGGGTTCCGGATGATAAGGAAAGTTGACTCAGGAGAGAAGGCTTCTGATCTGGCTTACCGATTTCTTGTCCTCCAACACTCTAGTCCACGCCTCTGCATCTCTGACGACTGTGGTATACTGGAGGAGACTAGGAGTTCTAAGTCTAATTTCCCTCTAAAAGCGAATGATCCTGTGTCAGCTGGACGTTGGTTTCAAGCAAAATCCTCAAAAAAGACTGACAAGCCAAACAACTTCCTCCAACCCATCCGGGCAGAAAATCATCGTCCTAACTGGGTCTGCTCCTTGTCCTTCCACCTTCATATCCTTGATAATCACCGAGAGGGCAACGAGAGTTTTCCCTAATCCAACTCCGTCGGCAAGAAGCATACCGCGTCTGGCCTTCGTGGAGCTCTCCATCTATTACAGCGGCATATTAGCTTGTGTTCCAGTCCTCGTTGTGGTACTACTTACAGATTTCCAAAGAGAGGCGACGGCTGCAAGCTGGTGATCAGGATGAATCAAGATTAGGAACGGCCGGAATTAGATCACGTAGAAGGCAGCATCTTGAGACTCACCTGGATTGGCAACAACGTAGAAGTCGTATAGTCTAGCTTGATCTGAACTTCCCCGTCAACTTGCGTCTTCCATCGGTCGAGGTATTGCATCGCCTCATCGGTACTGTCGACTACTCCAGGTTGTAGGAACGGTGCCAAGCTTGGTCCATCGGCTGTTTGCATGTCGTCAATTGCTAGTATCAGCGCCTCCATAGTATCAGCCGTATAATCTGTCGTTTCTCGAGTTCTTTGCAAGTTTCGAGCTGATCGATATTGAGCCTCGACGGATGCAGATGCATCGGGAATGGGGGTGGCAGGAGGGGGTTCGTGTGGAAAGAGCGGGTTGGATCCGAGTCTGGCCCGTTTGTTCGCTTGACTGATATCAGCAGGCAAGTCATCACCGCCACTCCTATGAGCATGAGCCGCATTCTGTTCCGTACTCTCCGATCTGGCCCTCTTGTGTCCCGTTGTAGGTGTTGAATTTGTACATGTTTCGGCGACAGCATTTAACCGCGCTGAATCAGATGGTACTGAAGGTAGGGGTGAGGATTGGACCGAAGCATCTGGGATTATTTCCTGGTGGGCGATATCGTCCTCTAATGCGTTATCGTACGTTGGTTCTGAAGCATGATCGACAATTCTAGATGTAGAGGTGTGCGGTCCTTCTTGAGTTAGAGAAGGTGCTGTGTATACAGTGCGATCCGAGGGTTTCAGGGTGCGTTCAAGTGGAGAAAATGGGCTACAATTGCCGATTGGTGGCAGGTTCGATCCAGTAGCTTGTTGAAGGAGAGAATAGGAATGATCGTGTGGATCTGCTACCGGTAACGAGGCCTATCGGAGGAGTTATAACGCAAAGACGTAAGCTACTGGGAAAGGATCTCAGTTGAATCGATCTCCTCACCCTTGAATTGTACCGTTCCCATCTCTTGTAGTGTTCGAGCTGTTCGAAATGTCCCTACGTTACGAAATTCGATAGGTGGATCGCCTTAGGTCAGTAATCTAGCAAGGGACAGGAGGCCACATACATACGATAACTTCTGGTGGAAAGTCGGTGATATCTTCGACCGGATGAACGATCTTGAATTGCAGACCTTTCCTGCACGATGGTAATCTGCCTGAATCGATTTCGAAGGAAAAGTGAGGCAGCGGGTTTCAGAAATGTCTCTAGAACGATTCGAATATGGTTATTTAACCAAAGACTTGGGAAGAAGTGATACGCACATCGGAACGTTGCCCACTCCCTCCTGTTCCTTTTCAGTCTCGGACTTGACGAACTTTCTGATCGAAAAGATATTCTTGCTGCCTTGTCTCGTTCGACTTCGTCTTCTTCGTCACTGCTGGAAGGCTCATAGGTCTTTACTAACTCGAGTGCGGCGATTGACTGTCCCCATTCGGGATAGACATGAAGAAAGTCTTGATAAGCTTTCAAGAACTTGATGGAAGCTGTATCAAGTAGACGAGATCTCCAGCCGTATATTTCTGTGATGACCTGTCGTGTATCCTGCTGCAAGTTGAAGGATTGCTGGTTGGAGGTAGGAACGAGATCTTTGGTAGCTTCGGTAGCACTTGTAGCCAGGAGCATCAAAGTGTTACTACTGCTACTTCCGGGTGTTTCAACATGGCCATCAGTGTCATTGGCATCACCACCCGCAGGAGATGATGGTGGTGGCATTGAGTCTGCAATGGAAGAGCCAGGAACGATACAAGGAAACGAAGGAAGGAGAGTCGATTACAACGATTTCGAGTGAAATGAACGTGAAAACTCGCGAAGCGTCATCGCCGATTTCCTCTGAACCAAGCTCTTCGTCGTGATTCGTTCGTCAAAGTCACAGCGGATCGACCGGTTCTCTCCTCCTCAGCGCCATCGTCATCGTCGTCTTCAGGGATCACATGAGTCGCCTAGACAGTGTAAGCAGTCGATAAGCAAGATATAACCGATACCTACCGCTATAAAACACACTTACCAGGACCAGATCCGGCTCTGCTCTCCGATTGGATACGCCTCCTCGCCTCATCGGACGTATCAAATTCCCCCCTTGACTCGCTTCCAGATCTAAGCTCGCCATGGCTCTGTCGATTCCAGAAGGACTTCTCCTACGAGTCCTGCTGCGGGTTGAAGCGATACGGGTTCGCCTAGACTGCTCGTCCTCCTCCTGTTCTTCTTCATCCCCGAGATATCCGAAATAGTTCCCCTCTTCGTCCGGAACGATCCAATTCGAGTCTGAGATGACTTGGTCATCACCGTCGTCACCGTCGTTAGAGGTGACTTCAACTCCCAAGGTCTCCATCAAACTATCCTCGGTCCCCGTAGACCCGCTGCTGCTCGAATGGTCTACTCCGCTCAACGTATTTTCGCTACTTTCCTCATCACTAGTTGACGGCTCGATATAGTCTGCATCCCCATATGCAATAGAATCATCATCGCTGCTGGTATTTGTGCTGTGTGTTCCTCCAAGAAGGTCTGCGGAGGATCATCTCGATATCAGTGAGTTCCGACCTCTTGTATGAACCAACTACATCAGTAAGACCTGGCTTACCACTGCTGTCGTGATCTCGCTGTGCAGTCCTACAAATTCTGTCCTCCAGCTGAAGAGACTCTATAGATAATGTATTACACACGTCAACAACGCTTGCAAGCACCCATAATCATCATCACGCCTCACCTAAAGCTGTTCTCCTGCTGCTACTCCCCCTCCCCGCTACTGCCCTTCCCTGCTCCGATTTCTCCTCATCGCTCGAACTGGCTGCTTCTTCTGCTCGAATCGCACGCATCTCGAGGTCTATGTCAGAGTCTTCGTCCTGTTCTCCATAATCTATAACCTGGTTAGGATCGGACATTTCGATCTTCACTATGTCGATATCCTGAATCGGGTCGATCACCAACGACTGGGATTGGATGAGAATTGAACGATGCAGTTGGTGAGTAGGAAACGGTGGCCAGATGATCACACAATATCGTCAAGTCTGCTTTTGATGATAGGATGCGAAAACTCTATTGATCGTTCCCCCATCTTCTTGATTCTCGCGTATCACTCGTTCCTCACCGGTCCGGTTCACAAAATGATGACGGGTCATGCCCATCGATCGTCAGATTTTGAGGTACTCGTTTCCCAATCACAGTAACCGATCTTACCTCCAGGCGTCATGACAGTCATACCCAATTACTATATCATCCTGGGCGACCGAGTCTTAAGAGCTGCTCAAAGGGAAGAAGATCGTTCGACAGATAATCAAAACACCATGCTATTGGGTCGGAAAGCAAAGAGCGCAGTACGACTGTTCACAACAAGCTCGGTCAACACATCCGCATATCCCTCATCGACCTCCCTGATCATCCTAGCCGCACGGAAACGCCCGTGTCGATATCCCTCGTTGGTAACTTGAGACTGAACTCAAGCTCCCGGATAACTCGGCTTACTTGCCCCAGTTGGCTACCCTATCTCGAACGGAGGAAATGGCGTATCTCCTCTTGCTCGGGCCCAGCTCAATCTCGCCGATGCGGCTAGTCTCGTGAAGACCGATGGTCAGATTTAGCTCAAAGTGGATGCGAATTGTTGGCGAGGCTTACGCTTGCTGGTCCTGTGCCGTCCCGCTACCGTTGTTGCTACCCTTGTTCTCCGGCTTTGAATCGGCCTGGATCTCATCTTCTTTGACCTGGGGAGACTGAGGAATGACCGGTTGCACATCAACTTGCTCAGGTGCGTGTCCACGATCAGTATCGCTGAGCAGAAGGGGTACGGAATAAGGTAATGTCGATACGAGCGCTAGCGAATGTATATACATACTATGTCTGTTCATCTGTAGAACGATCTTCAACAGTGTTGCTATTGACCCGATCTTGCACAGCGCCAGAGACCGCTGCGACCTGTTCATCATCGTGTTCCCCAACTTCAGTCTGACTGCACATGACCTCTGCGTCCGATTGCATAGAAGTATCGACCTCTTCGTTTCTATCAGATGCGGAAGTGTTGTCGCTAGAGCTGGTCAAGAAGGACGGAATCAGGCGCGATGTGATTACGGCGGAATTTGATTGGAAGATGGTGGATCAAATCAGTTGCCCAGGACACCGACAAGATAAGGCAATCACCTACCTAGTCATGTTAGAGAAGCCTACGAAGTGTTTGATGTTCGTAGGAGAGCTAGCCGATGAGCTACGGGATGCGAAAATGAAGTGAGATGAAAAATGATGAGATGATCATACTTTGCAAGGCAAGAAACGGGAAAACGGGCATTCGCTATCGTGGGAAGCGCGGAGGATTAATGAACCGCACGGTCAGATCGGATCGGATTAAGGGGTATTCAACGATCGAAAGCCAGTCGAACCCTACACACCCTCTCATCGGTGATCCATCGGTATCGGCATGACTGCTCACTGGCTGTCCAAGAGAAGGCTCCAGTACAAAAGTGATCGGGGCCAGGAGATGAGGGTCGGCCATAACAGACACCGATCGAAACCATACTAGTCGAGAAGCGCGTCTAGTATACGTGAGGGAACCGCGTGTACTAGACGGGAAAGGTGTCTAGTACGTTGATATACTAGACGAGAGACATGTCTAGTACGCGTGGAGGCTCATACACGCGTCGCCAATGAACAAAAGCACAAGCCAGCCATTTACTTGCCTTTACGAAGCACTTCATTGAATGCCAGTAATGGATGGTTTTCAACTTGCAGGCAGCCCTTGGAATAAAACAAGACTAGCAGTCTGGTGCAACAATTAGCGCAGCAATATATGTTTGGAGGAAGAGGGTTCAGCATAGTATCTATAAGTAGGTTGATGAAGAAGGCATAGTTACGATTCTGAGTGTTATTGTAGGTTTGTCTGTGGGTATGTGTGGGGGGGCAAGACAGGTCGAAGGATGGTGAGCCTGTAAATCACTGCTCATCACCAAATCCATGTATGGGATGGTGAGTTGAAACAGGTGAGTGATACATGCATGCGAGGTTGATGTACCGCCTGATGCTTATGTGAGATCCATCATTGCTACAGGTGCATTATACAAGCAGGCTCACTGAACTCAAGACTGTCGATGGCATCTACCTGCGAGAGGTCCCTGTTGATCACCTGGGACTTGACTGATAAGCCTGATTGTTACAGCTGAATGATACAACCATGCTGAGCAGATCTGAGCGCCTGGTGCTTATCTGATGAGCCTGATTGT
>BCIV01000031.1:20856-48771 GCA_001600055.1 Filobasidium wieringae
AGCTATCACGTTCCTGCTAGAGGTGACTGCTGATCACCTTGTGCTTCTGAGGTGAGCCTGATTGTTACAGCTTAATGATACGAGCATTACCAACCCACTGACTCCTTATGCTTCTGTGACACACCCGATTGTTACATCATATCATTTCTCAGTGATAATTACATGTAGAGCATCACTACCACAAGCTCACATCCCTCATGTCTTTTGGTGACGAATATGAACCTCACCAGGGAGATTTGAGTGAAGTAGGACACAAGAAAAAGATGCCTGCTGGGCAAGAGGGTTGGAGAGGAGCATGTACATAGGAAGGAAGGTGTCACGTGTAACCAAACTGAGGCTGCATAGTGTGATAGCGCATAACCAACACATCAGCTATGGCTTTGCAATATCACTGTTTGTTATAGCTTGACAATACAAGCATGATGACTGGATTCTGCAGTTGTGCTTTTGTGTTAGTTCTGTGAAGATACGGGTTTCTTATTTGATTACTGTCTTTGTTGTTGCCGGTCTTACTAAGAAGATTCTCCAATGTTACCGTAATCAGGCGATCTCCATTAACAGGTGGGTAGCTAATCCTTTGCTTACGATCTTCCTAAGGCTTAGAACAAGTATTGGGTATGTATTCAATATGTGTTATTGGTTGTATGACTCTATCTGTTTTGTGTAGTAGCGTCTTAAGCGTGCTGACCGTACCTCCTGATATGTCAAGAGACTGGCGAGAAGCTTGACAAAGTGTCTGCTATATTAATTGAAAGGCAAGGTTTGGCCTTACTACCTCCTGTCACAGTCTTGTCTAAGCCCGTCATCTCCTATCAAGTCCCGTCATCTCTCATCAAGTCTTGTCAAGTTTCATCATCTCCTGTCATTTCCCGTCAAGTCCTGTCATTGCATGTCAGAGGGCTCCATTGTGTGGGTGCGCTTGGACTAGTCCCTTGTACCCATGACAAGACTGTTCCTTTATAGATCTCAGTATTCATCTAACCTCTGATATCAGTGCATACTGTCACGACCAGGTCATCAACATGAGTCCATGAGGACTGGTACCAGGGACTTGCATGCATAATTTATTGATCATGCTATCAGAGTGTATAACAGATGGAGAACTTCTGACACAATTATAGTAGCTTAAAGTTGACAAACAACTCTCAAGATTGTATGTCTGACAGGCAAGTAACCAACCAACACCTCCACATGACAACCCAGGTCGCAATTATGTGTATATGTCTCTGGTGCCCACTCGACCAGGAGCCTATAATACATAGAGCTTCCTGTGGAATTGATCTGGCTTGCGTTTCCCCCTACACAGTCTTCACAAACCAAATGACGCGTACACTTCCTCTTTATCCGCTTTGGCAAATCGACTATGCGATTTAGGCTTTATACACGACAAGTCAAATCCACGTCATTGCTTCGAAGTCTTGGCTTCGCTATCAACATGTGCGATGCAGATGACAGCGAGTTGGCGTAACGGTGGACTCACCTACGGAGATGAACCGATCCAAGTTGTGGTTGACACTCCGGCCCTCAGACCTAGCCGGCTGCTCATATTAGATTTTAGAAGTCCAACCGTTAAGGCACCCAAATCGCCATACCCACAGTGGTTCTGGAATCATCGCGAGCCATCCCTTTGAACTTCGACACTACTCTCAGATTGTTTCTAGAGCCGTAGGATTGCCGAATAAATATCGAACGGGGAAACCATGGTCCTCTACAACGGTCAAAACAGGCTCGGAAAGATCTACAAGTACTGCGTAGCATTCTGCAAGTCTAATCGGATACCGCCTGATACCTTGCGCTACTTCTACGTCTACACTATTTGTTTGTTTAAACTGATCGTTCAACCTTGGCGCCCACGTCCGATTCTTCTCTATACCCTGCGCTGAGACAATTCCCGTCGCTGACCAGGAACATTGATGGGCTGTGATTCAGTACTGATCCATCGCCACTGCGGACGATAGATGAGCATTAGGCGAGTGAGTTGACATATGGCCTGTCCCTTCTGATGATCACGATACGTGCTGATTTGAATATATCGGTTGATCCTCATTCGCCTTGTCTCCAAGATAGTGAAAATGGAGGATCGTGCTGAAGCGAATCATGTCATTCAGCCTGCAGACGAGGGTTATGCGTTTATACCAGGATATCAGATACTACCGTACACCAATATCGTGTGGCACCGGTTATATGAAGGCACGTGGTGAGTTTCTGTAGCTTTGATTGAGCAGGGGACGGGTACATGCCATCCATCTCAACCAATCGTTGCATCGCTCAGTGAAATATAGTCTTTCGCACGGAAGGCCGGTGGCAGAGGATGTTTCCGGTTATAATCATGCTATTTATTTTGGTGAGTTCGCCGAAGCTGTCTAAAAGCAAGGATGAGGCCGATCGGTGGCATCGCTTGGGCCCTAAATTCTGGCCCTCTTCGGGCTAATGAATCGTAATAGCGTCGGCAGGAGACAGCCAAAATGTCGAACACCATTATAATGAGACTAAACGACTCGTAACCCATGGAGTGAACAGCTTCCACGGATCGGTCGTACCCTTTAGAGTCCATGCATGAGAAGGCTGGTATAGCAAGTACATTATGAACCAAAACACTCCGTTTCGGGACTATCGTACTTTCCCCGCTTCTATGAGCATCTGTACATATCCCGTAGATAGCTACGTCATTATTCATGTATACGACATATGATACATCGAGAGTAACTGGGATGCACCAGTATCAAGCAGTCCCTACGCTGTCTTTACGCGTTCCCGCTGAACAGCGATGGTAGCGACGAGCTCGCTGTACGGATTCCCTGTACTGCGCTAGTATCTCGGATTGACGGTCTAGTTGCTCTTTTAAATCAAGGTTGATTGCCTAGTAGGTCATTGAGCGTCAGTGCCTGCTTGTGTCATGATCTGCGTCCTATACTCGCCTTCAAGTCATGAATCTCCTTCTTCAAGGCTTCTTCGGTCTGACGCACCCGTTTCACATCCGAACGTGTATTCAGTCCTTCACTAGGTGTGAACGATTGCGATGATGGCAGTACCGAAAGCGAGGCTTGAAGTTGTACTCTTTCTTGTTTCACTTGCACGGCGGATCGATGAGGCGATCCACTGCTGATGATAGCGGTCCTCTTGTCCAAGGAGAAAAGTCGTTTCATTGAGATCGTCTCGGAAGGTTGTGGAATAGGACTGGCGACTCCATGAGATGTGGAGGTTCGTCCGTGATTGCTAGGCATACCGAGCTGATCTATCACGCCGGTGCCATGAGGAAGACTGGAGCCAAAACTTCTTGCTGGTCCGTCCTATGTGTACGATTCTGCAACGCGTAGGTTTCAGACCGAGAAGATGAGGATGAACGATATTGTTCAAAGCTGTCAAGTGGTCGAATGATACTGAGCATCAGTTCTGCAATCAGATTTCGTAGCTCTTAGGCGTTCATACCGGTTGCTCCTGGGTTAAGCACTCTGCCAATAGCGGCGGATTACAGTGATAGATATGGAACAAAACAAGTGTAGCTGGATGTCTACGACTTGTATCATATCACGTTGCCCCAAATGAGCCTAAATTGGCTAGACTGAGTCTCCCTAAATCCTACGATGATCATACGATGCGATAGCGGATAGCCGATCTTTGTCACGTGCGAGCAAGTAATGGCCTTGTCATCGTAAAAGCGCGGGGGGGCAGCACGCAAGCATCGCACCAAAGCGCTAAAGCGAAACCCATCAACAATCAATAATCAACAATCATCATCATCACAACAGATAAACAGACGAACAAACCTTTATTCCTTATCACACAATCATCCAGCCTTCAGAAAACGACAGACCCGGCCAACATTGTTTATTCCACCTGTCCTGAACAGATTGTAAGTTGAACAGCGGCTCATTGCTGCATCGCCCAACTGATTGAAAATCCGGGCGAAAGAACTTTGTCAACCATATTTGCCCCGATGTCCAGCAACTACGTTGATAACGCTCGGAAAGTCAGGCAATATACAGGGAAAGACCGTATGCATCGAACACCTTCTCTCGCCCAACTGGTCTCGTCCGAAAGGAAGCCTTCTGAGCCTGTCGTAAACCGCTCCAATGTGCGTTATGCAGAATATCGTGCACCTGCGTCCGTGTCCCACTACGGAAATTCGAATAAACTCGCACAAATCAAGCCCCGCTCCGCATTCACTGCCCCTCTCCCATCGTCGCCTTCGATCAAACCACAACTACGTACACAGCGATCTATGCTGCATTTGATGAGCAGCGAAAGGAACCTAAGCGAAAGCAAGCTTGAAATGCTAAGGCTAGCAGCGGGCGACGATAGCTTGCGCCCAGAGTTTGGAACCAGTCGTCTGAGGTCAAGTAAGAGTATCAATCATCTGGTGAGTTGGAGTTCTTTACACGGCGGGTATGTTCGCAAGTTGACGTGATTGAAGGCTTCGAGACAAAAATTTGAACCTGGCCGCAATGTTATATCACCGCCTCCTCCTTCTCTGGTCGCGATGCGTCAAGGATCGCAATATGAAAATCAAGGACCGTTCGACAGGAATCAGTCTTCGTTGGCAACCGCTCAAGTCCCAGAAGCTCATGACAAGATGCTAGCTTCGCGAGGCAAACACGTCGAAGCAAGTTCCACCGCAAACGCTTGCGCCGATTACTTTCAAGCTGACCGACAGTTTGATCCTTCTGGTAGATGTCGCGAGCGACCTCCTTTCGAGACCGCATGGCAAGATCCCTCGAGCAAAATCGAACGAACAGGCTTTACTCCGATGGCATCGAAACAGTGTGTTGCCTGTTCCTCTTGATATCTCTTTGAGCAGGTTGGTTAATATAATCTCTTGCTTCAGAGAGCGGGCATATCAGCTCCAGGCGACACCCTTCACCGCATCGAAGATGAGGAGGTAGATGTGCGAAGCCAGAATCTTCGACCGCAACGGGCTGGAGGAGAACAAGGACTCGACCCCGCTAAGGACATGGATGGAAACAGTGACAGCGGAAGCGATAGCGATTTAGGCGAATTGATCACCTCGATGTCTTCCACGTCGGTGCAACCTGATCCTCTCATGCTGACTCCACGGCGTCTACCTCAACGTGTCGAGCAATGGTCGAAGAGGCATGCGTTGCCGTTGGGTCAAGAACAGGAGGCGTATTCGTCGCGCGCCAAGATGGTGCAGAGCCCGGCTATCCCAGCCAATTACCGTGATTACACTCAGCAAAAACAGGATACGGAGCTTGATGAGATGTTTGAGATGATTGAGCGGTATGATGCGGACGAGACGTTCGGAGATGAGGCTGAACATCCTAGAACCATGCCAAAAAGTGAGTCTGAGGCTGGAGTCAGGTTTCAGGTTATGTTCTGACGTTTGATCGTTCGTAACAATTTGCAGTCCCGTTCCATGTTTTTGATAAGCGGGTTACTGCACCAGGCGTGGACGAGGAGATCGCGTATCTATACGATGTCATACAAACCCGATTCGATACCGAGATGCGGGCTCGCTCGAATTTGCCCCCACCTGCGATGCATTGGGCACATACTTTTTCTCATTATCATCATATTTCCCAAAAGCTGGCTCAAGAACCAAACGTATTGGTGGTCCCGGAAAACTTGATTTTCGATGGAATGGCCGAAACCGCTGCCAGGGATCTACTTTCGAGAATGGATCCTTCTACTCGGTCTGGTCAGAGTTTGAAAAGGTATTGGGATGTTGCGACAACGTTTACCGTCCATAATGTGGATCCACTGCACGACGACTTCCCAGGCTGGCCCGATGTCGCCACCAAGAACCACAATATAGCTTCAACTTCCGGTGGAACAAGGGCTGTCGTGACTTTTATCACGAAGCTGTCCGCTCGTCTGCCAGACAAGTCCGATTGTCACGTTTACACGACCCCTGGAGTTTGCAGAGGCAGTCTGCCTGTCCTGGCGACGAAGTTTCGTGAGGGTTGCTTATCAGCCTTCGGACCTCACAAGCGGTTCGTGTATCCTGACGCGAAATCCACGGAGGTGCAGTTCATTGCGGTTGATTCCATCGAGGACGAAGATTTGGTTTCGGCTTCGACAATTCGATCCCGACCCGTCCCGCTTACAGCGAAATTTGCAAGCCCTCATCCCACGTCAGAACCGTCCATTCGGGAATTGAGCGATGCAGAGAGCGGACTTTTAATGGAGTTGTGTATGCGAGATCTCGACCTAGTCCAATTGGGACCCGAGGAGGGGAATGTCGTATTCCATACTTTGGAACAAGGCGTTCCATGCCCTTTCAAGCCGACAACCACTACGCCTCTGCGCCCGGTTGAACTGTTTGACGATGTCCAAACGGTTTGTGCATTGACAGGAGCGTACGGTTGCAGTTTTGCTTTCGAAGTCGACCCCAATACCGCAGAGGTTACGTGTACCGCATACCCCTCGTGGCAGTTTTTCAATGACCACCGATTCATATTGGACGGGATCGGGAAGGAGACATTCGCCTCGGTCAGACCTGCATTACTCTGTAATCAGATCTTAAGAGAGGTCATTGAATACGAGGGATTCTGCATCGCCGAGGTTAAGCAGGCCAAGATGACATCTGCTGGCTATACGCACGAGCAGATTTCGTATCATTCCTTCCGGATTCTCGATCATCGCGAGGTAACTGCGCGTAACCTGGATCGCAAGGTGAGTCTTAGCGATGATATGGGGGATTTTGATACTAACTGTAGTCGAGTGAATGTTGTGAACAGATCTGGAAGAAATATACGCCGGCCAAGGTTCGAGAACAGCAAAGGCACGCGATGATGATGCAGGATCGAGTCGACGAGGAGTACTGGGCGCATCAGAAGACGTCTGCTGAGAAGAAGGATGCGATGCAACTGCTCGGTATTTTAGCTCGCAAGACTGTCCAGACTTCGCAAACCGATGAAACGTATGGGATGGACAGCGACGAAGGCAGCGAAGCGCCAGACGAAGACGATGCCGACTTCGGATTCGAGAGATATGACCGGTCAGGTGATTTTTCGAGCGATCCTACCAGGATGACGCCTTCGAGAAAGGTCAACAGATCGAATGCGTCTGGAAGTACCGCTCCTGCACGTTCCGTTGGAAGCCGGGTTGGATCATCGGTAGACAAGTATACGCCTCTAGTCGTCCCCACTCGAAGACCTCAATCATCCCTTGGCTCCGCGGGAACCGGAAGGAGGAGATGAGGTGTATGATGTGCGATGTCGTGCATTGCTGCGGGATAGCTGAACGGTCGAGGCTATTCTTTTCACTTGGATGCTTCTTTTTGTTTTTTTTTCTCTGTCTTGTCGTTTGATGTTGGCTTAGTGTTTCTTTCCCCTATCGTTATCGGCTGCCTGTTGCCTGTTGCCTGTGGCTTGAGCTTTGTTATTTTGTTAATGATGGTCGAGCTATATAATAGAGAAATTCCTGTGAACGGTCGATCGACTGTTACGCGACGGACATTCTTCATCGTGTTATGTCCGACGGCGATCACGGGCTGAGACTAGATGGCTCTACTAATGTACTACCGTTGTATCATGCTGGCTACTGCTCTACACCGCCTGGTCTTACAATGGCGACTACAAGTCTTCGGCTATGGCCTTTATCACTAGAAGCAGCACCGTCTCATCTTCAGCTGCAGCTGAGACAGGAAACCCCTTGTTCACGAGTTTGATGGCTTGTCTTGATTTAAGAAGATTCTTTACGCTGTTCTTGACTTGTGATCTAGTGACATGATCTAGATAACGTATATCGGAGCATTGGTTCATTTCAATGACTGGTAGAACAGTATCGCTCACCTATCGTGTCTCCTTGTTCCACGTTCAAGGGATGTATAGCAAACAGCGAATCCATCGCTTGTAAATAGACGGCGGTCATCTCATCTTTCTTCTGACGATGTGGATCCAAGTAAGGCAGCTCATCAGCCACTGAGCCCTTTTCCATACATGAAATGGCTAGAGCGAGGAATGCTGGATGATACCATTCCCGTTCTTCCACACAAGTCGCCGTCAAATCGTACCAACACCATTCAGTATCAGGCGGGATGATCCTGATGTAGGAGATATTCAATCTCTGTCTCGCTTGAAAGGACAAGATATTCGCTCACAAAACAAATCCAGGAAGTACCATCCGAAACTCCCAAGCTGGGTCCTTGACTATAGCGCTCTTGTTCTTGACTCCAAACAGAGCGTAGCCGGATAGAAGACAGAAAGCTTTTCCCTTTACGCTCCTGGCTGCGGAACGGAACTGCCCAGCCGTAGCGAATCGCATAGTGTTTGGTTGTAAAACCCGCTCGGCAAGTCGGGAAATCGCTCCAGTAATCGAGTGCCAATCGTACAGCTGCCCTGATCGATTCCAGGCATTGAGCAGGACGTCTCCACAAGGCGATGTGTCGCTCTTGATCGTGTCGACGAGGTCCCTGCACCCTATCTTCTGCAAGACATCGTCGCAGGTCGACTTGTAATGGCTTCGACATGTCAATGTCGAATTCAGCATCAACACTCCAGGCGATCGACCCACATGCACTCACTCGTGAGGAAAGCCCAAGGGGAAGATGACCCGATATATCCTTTCTGCAACGCAGATGCTTTGATCGACCGCTCCTGGAAAACCAAATGTGGCTTCCTCGATAGTGCAGATCTCAACGACCGGTAATCCGGCGGTATCATATACTATATTTGTCAATACATACTCGTCAACGTAACTCAGAATCGATTATATCGATAATGAGAACGCACCGTGACGTGTGCATCGACTTGACCCCGATTTTGCAATGATGCGTTCCATGACTTTCTTAGCGGATATGTCTCCAGCTGCTTGACTGATCAGTGGCGACACGATCTGCACTGGCGGATCAAAAATGCGTTGAAATATTCTGAGCAGGAATTGGTGTTCGAGGCATCAAGTGAAAAGTGATGTATCAGCGATGGGTTGGTTTGTATTCTCGACTTACATGTCCCACTTACGATTTAGACGACACATCCAGGGTTTCATTTCTAGTTGTGATCGACGACTCTGCCGGTATCGGGGAAAACTCTTCAGCACTATCGAGACGTGCATTCAGTACTCGAGTGATTTGTTGCTGCAAGAGAACGCCAAATCAATTGAGAATCACATTGTTTGGGAAAGGATAGTCAAACCTACCCGTTGAACAACAGTACGGTTCGGAAGTATATCCACGAAATGAAGCTCTACATTGGCTTCTTTCCAGGTGATACATCGTTGAGGCAGTGAAGATGGTGTTGCGGTAGCTGAATCGTAGTCTTTGACCAGCTCACCAGTTTCGGCTTGAAGTCGGTACACCTTACTTGGTCGAAACCTTCTACCGATTGGAGAGGGAGAGGTCGCCGTGTTCGTATCCCCGCCTCCAAGCAAACGAAGAAAGCTTTCGGACTCTCCGAGTGATATCTTGTGACGGATACAGGGTATGGGCGCTGGAAGATCGTTATCTGCTACTGACCGATCGATTTGAACGTATCAGTACCGGTTCCTAGGGACCGTCTCACCTTTTCAAATCTGTACTTGCCTTTTTGTAACTTCGCCGAAGCCCCCTCGGGCAATGTCGAACCTTTCCCAAGAGAAGCAACGATCGCTCGCAAGGCTGACACCTTAATGATGGGTTTGGCCTTCGAGTTCGAGCCAGCCTCCAATACTGGTTGTTCGCCGAGATTGCCCAAAATGGCTTCTGCCACTTCCCAGGTATACCTTTTGCTTAGCGTTCTCAAGTTTTGAAGGATCGTTTCGCCCATGTGGTCAATGCTCTTTTTGTTGAACAACTTGGGCAAGGTACTGGTCCATTGTTCACCCCAGGAGGAAGATATCTGTGAAATGTAGGACTGCGAAGGGGTACGGAGAGTAGATACGTGGTAGCTCCAACGACGAATTGAAGACCGCCATATAGATTTGCAATGCTCAACAGAAGGACCGCTTGCGGCGACATTAGGGGTGTTTTGCAGCGTTCCAGTTGCTCTTTTCTTGTTGGGACCGAGGTCCGATTCTGAGCCCACGGAACGCCTCGATCTTTTTCGAGATGATCCTGTTAAAGATGCAGCATTCAGATTCGGTCAATACCTTTAGTTTGTGACGATGCCTACCGTCTCCTGTTTGACTCGCTGCACACGAAGATTCCGGCGTTTCTTCTACCAAGCTATCTGTTATCTCTGCTTGCTGTATGGGCGTAGGTCCTTCAACCGGAGAAGGCGCCACGCTTGCTTTGTCTTTCGCTGTGCGGTGGCCGATCCCTGTAAGACTTCTCAGAAACCGATCGAAGTCGTTCAAAGAGTCGAGTGAGTCTTCTTGTAGAGGGGCGACGTTCAATGATGAGTTTCTGAATGCTTGAGAGGGACTAGCTAAGATAGGGTTGGAGGTGCTGACTGGGAAGAAATGTAAGTGGCTTATCACGGGTTGAGTTGCAGTCATTTATGTATGCTTACCCAAATTTGTATTGGCACCGAGATCCAGCTGAGATTCGCGATGAACGATCTCCCAGAGTAATAGATTGCGATCCACTGTAGTCCTGGTAATGGTTGCAGTAGTGGCCTCATCTTGAACGCCTTGGCCGTTCGCTATCTCCGGCGATGCCAAACGGGAGACGGGACTGAACAACCTTCGGAAGGCCTCGTATACGAGGTGATGTAGTTCTAGAGGAAAGGCATCGGAGCCTGCAGCTCTTTGTCTAGCGTTGGTTTGTTGTGGAGTCTCAACAGCTCTGTTCATCCACTGCCCCAACGTCGATTTGACCTTGATTCCCGTGAGTCTAGATGAGTCTTCGTCGAGCAGGTAGTCTTGACCTCTGGCATTCGTGGTGTGGTCTATTGTTGCATTTCGATCACATCGCTGATCGATTGCGTGGATCCATGCACGTATGTCGTTGTCAAGAGATTCTAGGTCCCGCACTACTCGAGAGTAACGTTGGCGATGTACTTTTCTTGAACCGTACGCGGCGGAGACAGTGGGTGGTAGCAGGCAAGTTTGCGACTGCCAATATGAAAGGGTGAGGGGATCTAGAGAAGTCTGTTGCGAGGAAGAAGACATTTGCTCTCTCGATGATCTCTACCTTGAAGATATTGTGCGAGTTGAAGGTCGTCTTCGGGGAGTCGTTTCTCTGAGCGAGTGCTGGAATAATGACACGTCACTCGGATCCACGCCTTATCAGCTTGTCAACGTGCCATCCAGCGCTTCATCATCTGACCATTCCTCTTTTGTTTAGACGACACGCGCTCCCATCATTTTGATAACAACGGCATCACTGATCACTCATACGCACTCGTCCTCTTCCCATTACTATACTTCTCGCATCTTCAATATCATACCTTCACCTCACGCCTATGCCGGATATCAATACGGCAGGTTCAACCATCTCCGCAACAATGGCCTCCGCTAGCACTCCCAATTCACAAACAGAATCGAGCGATATGGATCTGACTTCGATAGCCGGCCAATCCCCCTTCAATTTACCTCATCCTCTATCTTCATCTCCGATATGCCGCAAACTTTCTTATGGGATGGAGGAAACACAGCTTGTGGAGATCATCAAACGAGCCGTAACGGAATCGGTGGGACAAATAGTTCGGGCCGAGTTGAATAAAGCAAGGCACCAAGTCGGATCAGAATGCACCAGTTGCCAACGTCAAAACTTGAATCTCGACACCAAACCCTCCCCACAGCATCTTCGTCACCCTTCCAAAATCCCTGTCAGATCGTCCACTCCGCGTCAGGTTCCCACCCCTCGACCTGCCAACCTTCACACCAGATCAAACTCTATCAATCCTCAGTTCACCTTAGGCCATCGTAACAATCAAACCCAAGAGCATGTGCCGCGAATTCAGAATCCTCCTGTCCGCCCTCAGCGCCACTTTCCCGGACATGCGCGATCAGCGAGTGGCGTACCGGATACACCAGCAAAACCCAATCCACGACTCATCTCCCGCCGACCGGCTCACATCCGTTCAGCAAGTGAATTGCCTACCATCTCTGCTTCATCCAACGAGCAGAGGAGGATCGCGTTATTCGATAGATTGGCCAGCAGTCGAAGAAAGTGAACAAGTGAGTTCACCAGCAGATCTGTTAAAGTTACGACAACAAGAGAGGGAATCTGAAAATTGATTGTGCTTGAACTACAGGGACCACTCTCAAGGCTTACAATCGAGAGAAACTAGGAGGATAGAGTCTGCAAAAGTTCAGTGTTCAAGGTTCGATTGACGGGTGTGATCCAGGTTTCCAAATTACCCGGGCCAGAAGACTTGTCGGAAACAAGTAGTATTTATACACGCTAAAGCAGATATATAGCAGCATTACCAGGGATGCGTCTTGCCTTCTCTCAATCGCTATCAACGAATAGAATGCGTGACTTTACTTGTTGTAGTAGATGTTTGAGGTTTCATCACCGTTCATACCATAAGACCTGGAAAACGTGCGCTCTCATCCAGGGAGCCGAAGCGGTGCGATTACTAGACGACCGGCTAGTCTAGTACGCGCGTCAGGTTCGTACTAAACTGTCGACACGTCTAGTACAAGCGGGATGTCGTTCAGAAAAGCGCGTACTAGACGGACGACAACGCGAATACCACCAACAAGCGCATACTAGACATACAGATGTACTAGTACGACCATCGGATCACCCATCACGCGCTCGTCTGCGTTGGTGCTCAATGACCATTTTAGGAAATAGCGTCCAGTTTGCGATTCTATCTTGATCGTCAATGTACTGAGCTAAGGAGCGAAATATAATTTGAATGTTACTCAAACCTGTCAACTTTTAGAGGCACGATCTGAGCGCTGCGCAAGTAGCGCAACGGTCATGCATAAAGAAGGTGATCATCATTCCATATCCGCAACTGCCTCATCAACACGGAGCTTTCATCAAATTCGCTTTGATATCAGATGCCATCGTAATCCTTCAATAACGGGTCCTCTTGCTGCCCCTTCCTTCCGCAACCGAGCTTCCTCCTAACGACGAAACGAGTGCTTCATGCTTCAACCTCAAAGCCTCGAGCTCGTCGGCGAGGGCGATCTGTTTCTGTTCGACCTCGCGAGCGAGAGTGATCTGCTGTTCCTTGACTTGATCGGTGATCCTAGCCTGCTCGGCAAGATGTTGAGAGACTTCCGCATTGAGACACGCTGACTCCGGATCGAGTACGGTGTTTCCGAGCGTCGCAGCGAGACCATCAACCTCTCTGTTCAAGAAGCTACAACGCCTCTGCCTCAGGATACATTGCAGGCAGTGCATATCCTTCCCAGGAGTCGCGAAACATCCTACAAGGTCTCTCTGAGGAGGTGGAACGGACCACTCCTTTGCAGCAAGAGGTTTACAATCCTCGCAAAGGTCTTCGCCCTCGTTAAGGACCAAGTTATCGCCCTCTTCTTTGGTGACCCGGATGTATTCCTACAATAACAAACTCTAAATCAGCCTGGTGGAATGTAGTTGTAATCACGATTTCGGCGTACCTTGGTATTCTTGTTTTCCCAAGAAAGGCTTGGAGGTACCCGTTCTTGAGCTGCGTTCTTCTCGATCAACAGTTGACCTGTTTTCCCTTGTTCTAGCTGTTTTTTAGCGGCTCGAACGGGGATGCTGGGTGCCGTCTTGAGCTGAGTTCGGGATTTGAGCTGAAAGGCGGGCGTAGGTGGAGTGAGGTGGAAGCCGAATCGAGGTGGAGCTCGGATAACCGGCGCTGCTGACTGCTCCTTTTCAGGGATACTCTGCGTCTCCACAGGATCTTCCTCCTCATCGTCTGCAAAAATCTCGGAGAAAGTTTCGTCGTCGATGACAATGTCATCGATGATAGTGATGGGGCTTGGTTTGGGTCCTTTGAACGAGGCAAGCTGAAGAGTTAGCATTGCTTGTGGCGGTCGATTGGTGCTACTCACGAGAAGTCATCAGAAAAGAGGCTATGAGCGAATTGTTGGCAATCACCAATCAGGAGCAGGATAAGATATGTGTTTTACAAGTAATTGACGGTCGTGGATTGATGATAAGGGTTTGTTAGTTGTTGTCATATATGTCGTCTCCCAATGAGCTGTGTGTCGTCATCGGGCCGCGCCGAAAGGATGCCCGCTTTCTCGCTTGCTCGTATACGCGTCGAGTCGTTTCCCGAGAACGATTTCGTCTCGTCAATCGCTGAAGATCTTTGGTGCGGGTGGTTACAGTGTGCTCGGTATACTGATGATACAGGTCAAGTACGTCTCTAACTGGGCGTCAACAAGCATCTCATGCCCGCTTGTATGGCTTACTCTGTCGTAGCTACGCTGAGCCACATATGTCAGCATCACGAGACTCGATCGACCGGAGATAAGCCTGCCTCCACCTTCCGATCGACCGGACATCGAAATACAGTCTAGCTCCGTTAGACTCGTCATCCAGCAGGTCTCAACGGCCAACTCCACGTCATCCATCAGCGTCCATACAAGGTTCATCGTTCAACTTGATTAACGCAGACTCTTGACCTGAACCTGATGCGAACACAAACCCCGGCTCCACCAAATCCCAAGTGCAGGAAGGAATGACACTTTGCTGACCGTTTCCAGCCTTAAGCCACTCTGTTTCCTCCGATCGTGCCTTTGCGGGTATACCCATTCCGTAAGTCTATACCTTTCCGGTCGGTTGCGACTTTACGTCTCTAGTGTTCTCAATCAAGATACGTTCCACTTCCAGGACTTTACGAACGGAACGCTCTCGGTATTGATAGGCACTTGTGCATACAGTCTTGAAGCCTTGACTCGGTAAGCCAGGAATCATATCGCATTCACGCATCTTCTCTCTTCAAACAGAAGCCTACACTCACACATAGTCCTTGCTTCCTTTGCCTCAGGAGCGCGAGATGATCCGCAAGCGTGGAGTCATCAGGCTGTATTGGACGTTAAGTGAATAAAACTCAGTAAGCGATAGCGAGTCGATCGATTCGGATGTCAAAGTCATTGACCGAGCAACTGTGCGTGTAGTTGGCTCACATCCACTAGAATAGCGATTCACCATCGCTCGACTGGAAACGTTTCTCGCTCATCACCTGCTAGCTGAAGCGATGATGCGTGTGAGTATCGATTCGAGACCGCCGGTCGTCCTTATAACGACTCACCACGGTGAGTAGGTTTTTTTTGCTTCTACCTGTCTCATCAGTATGAAGACTGATATCATCTACCACCGGCTTTTGCCTTGGCCTCTCCTGTGCTTTCGAAACAGAGATCTCTGGCAGACAAAATGGGCCTTCCGTAGCCACCACTCCACGTATCCTTCATATACCTTTACTCCCGACCTCGATGCGAACCAATGCGTCCATTAAGCATAAGAAGACTCCATAGTTGAACGAAGGTCATATCGTAATGGGAAAGGAAGCGCTCAGAGGGATTTCGAGCGATTGAGAAGGTCCAGAGTACGCAACCCTTCTCAAGATCTTTCTCTCAGCGTCAGTATATCTGACACCCAATCTCGTCAGGCCTCGATCGCAATTTCAACCAATAGTTTAAAAGACCGAACGCTGACTGCTCACCATACTACCAAGTGCGGAGTAATATCGCCTGGGCCCGTTGAAACGAGGAAATCTCGCTTGCGGTATCTTCCCGTTAAATCATTTTCGTATCAATGGGAATCAATGAGCCATAACTTCGCACAAGCCTTCTCCACAAACAGGAACGTCACAGCTCAATCGTGGGTAAGTCTGATTTTGAAAGCATGCATCTATGTACATCGTCGCCACGATGAAATACCCGAAATGACCAGATTTAGTGAAGTTCGGTACCAGACCATCCAGGACCAGTCAGGTTCACTACGTTTGAGGCTTAGATGTGATTTTTCGGGCAAGGTGACACAGAGTTCGATCTTGCAAGAAATTACACGCTTAAACGGTGTGTTTACGACCAATTAAAGGCAAGTGCACCCGATGCCTGGCGTACTGAACGATATGTGCCGTCGGCCAAGGCTAGTGATCAGTACCTTTCATGGCAATTGATCGACGTGATCGATGTCATTCGGATGCCAAATATCAAATACTACCGTAATAACGCTCAATGTATGTTCTGACTTCGAGAAGAGTCCTTTGTTCACGTCTGTCTTCGCGACATGGTTGAATCGAGAGCGAAGGTGTGAGACCCATCGATACTGAGGGATATTTCATATTAAGGCTTCGCAAGGTAATCGCTCTGGCCTGTCTCCTACAGAATGAATCATGCCAGAAGCAGACATGCATCAACCTTTGTGCGTTGATTGCCCCACTCTATAGGCTCGTAGCTATCCACCTCATCTCTGCAGTTCGAGCGGTTTGGGGCGAGTTGTGATATCGAAAAGAGTCCCAAAACCCGCCCGGCGCAGATCTTTTGATAGGTCTAAAGTCATGAACGACACTCAGAGGCTACGAGGCTTCGTCATCAAGGGACCAGGGTTCACTTAGTGTTATCTCTGAAAATCAACAACGATTAACTGCATCGTATTGAGAAAAGAGAGACGGACTTTGCGTTGGGTAACCGTGCAACGACAAGAGACCATGAGCCTTCGACCACTCGGAATCAGTAACAGTCTCACTAAATCATAAGCCTATATATCGCTGCTTCCAGCTATTGTTATCTTGTTATCAAGCAGGATACTACCTGAGCACACAAAGAACGCATAGCATACCTTCGCTACCGAACGAGAAGAAGACGCCGCGCTGCGACGTGTCGAAGACCACCTTTTCGGCGCGATGCACAACTTCGGTTTTTTTTATGACAAGGAGGATGGAAAGTTCAGGTCCTTGCGTTCTCGTCGCCATGAGGCAGAGGTCGAATATACTCCCTGCGCCACCTACTCATTGATATCTAGCGTTAGATTTACAATGACTGGCCCAGATCGTTTAACATGAACGCTTGGGGGCATGATGCATGATGACGCGCGCGAGGCGCTTAGTATTTAAAGATAGTACTTAATCTGTCTATCTGATTGGACCCTGTCGTGTATACTTATAGGAAACTCTCCACCATCACTGTTGTACGTATTTATCGGTATCAGGACTGATATCGAGGCCCGTCACCCTAAAGCATGGCAAGAGGTATCACGTATTACGGGTCGATCAGATCACTTCCCTCTCCCTCTCCGTCAGGCTCAAACGGAAACTCACTACTGCCGTTATGAGCTGAGCTTTATTCGCAAGCATTTGTCTCATTGATCTTATTCACCCTGATGAGACTGTCGTACACTTGGCTCTTGGTGGTAGGCGAGTGACTGGAACTATTGGTTCATGGTCTATCATAGCTTGCCCAACATGACGGTCCGATGAATCGGTTCCGCTTACAAGCAATCAAAATGCAGGTGAACGAACGATGAGGTCACTGGACAACATTTAAAGGAATTCAAGAAGAGGGGCATCAGGAGCCGAATCGACCTCGATCAATGTACCTAAGCGTCAATCACCAGATATGGTGTTTGGCGTGGTCATCGGGTCTTGCTGCACCCCTCTCCACCAGCCAGTCATCTGGAGATAGGCTACCGAAACTCGAGCAGTACATGACGGTTTCCCACATTGGTGGAACAACCAGTAGCCAAAAATCCCGTGCTTCGTCACAAGAATAGTCGGTGGGTTTGCGATGATCACGACTTCGTCAGCCAATAAGTTATAGCGATGGAAGAACGATCACTTTGCAAACGGCGATAGCTTACGCTCAGAACCGCAATGTACAATCGTCATCCTCTTTGTCAGATTGAGCATGAGGGTCTATTCGTTCTATTCGTTTCGTAATCGATTGTGTGCCAAGACACACTGATTGCCAAGGGCTGACAGGTTTGGGCAAGACTACACGAAAGGCTACTGATTCTCGCTTGTTCATGGACATAGCATCTCAGCTAGTCACGAAGCGTATGTTTTCTCAAGTATAGATGATGTTCCAGGATCGGAAACGCTCGAAATCCTTACTTGCCGATTGAGGATCGCTACATGGTTTCTCCTCCGGCAGAGGAGAGAAGTTCCTAGATTGCGATGCCCCTTGGTATGTGATCAAGAGGAGGCTGACATATTGAGATGATAGCGACGACCGAGATCGTGGGTATAATATCAGGCGTAGTCTTGGGGCTTTACCGCTCTTATCTTTGGAGTTGCACACTTATATTCATGGTCACTTCGCCAAGCAAGATTCGCGTGTTCACGTGGGTCCATTCGGGTCATCGAACGAGGTTGGGATATATCAGCATCAAGCTGCATCTACCTTCCGGGCGTACGAAATATATGACAATCGAAAAACCAGGTACAGGCGTTTCTGACGTCTTCAGCCAAGCTGATATGATGTCAAGAACGGTAGCTTGGCAGGTTCTGATGGAAATGTATACTGCAGTCAATTAATAGGCTCTTAGGTAGACAGCGACCCCTTTACATAGCTCGATCTCCTTAACTTAGCGGCGAATCCAGCGGTCGCACAAGGTCGACACAGTATCCCGCCAGAGTGAGGCCGTGAGAACTGCTGATCTGACCGATCGATATTCTTGTGGCCGTGTGTCGAAACCAGAATCCTCGGAACTAATTATCATATCGCAATCGATGTACAGTTGTCCTTGTACTGTGCTTGAAGAGAGCATTCCCATAGCCTTGAATTGTCTGGTGGAAGCAGCGTGTGATTGCTGATAGATGCCCGCCGATACGTTTGATCTCGACCAAATTCAATTTCGGGACCCCGGTCTATGGTGCTACGCTTCCTGTATGTTGATCGGAGGGCGTGAATTTTATTGACGTCCAAAGACGTCTTCTTCGACTAAGTGTTTCAAGTTGGGAGACATCCTTGCCTGTCTCTGAGGCCCGGCCATCTTTGGCCAATAAGAATCGCCTCTGCAGTGTTGTTCGATATCGTTGCTACCGAATCGGACCGGTCGAATCGACTTGGTAAGGTATGCCAAGCATGTGCCGAAGATTTTTTGAGGAATCGTGCCTACGGGACAGCCTGCTGCTCCTCAGTGAAGACTTTCTTCCTACATTCGGTACGCCACGCTGTGGTCTGTTCCCCTAGTACCTTGTAGCGATTTCTATTGCACACGTTCGACGATAGTGCCTAACAGGTCCGGCTTCCTCAATTTCTGATGATTTCGCTGTGATGTGTTCATTGCTATCTCGAATTGGAAGATTTACCCAGCCAGCGATGAGCTTCGTAGATCTGGTTCCTCAGTTGCATGTTCCTATCCATGATGTCCCCGTCGAGTTCCTTGTTTTTGGGTTGTTCAGCTTGACGAACTCGGGTTGAAGTTGATCGGGACTGCCTGCCGATATGAGCACGAGGAAGAGACGTCCCAATCAAGGTTCGACGTTGTAGCTAAAGTTTAGCCGACTGCGGTCATTTTTCTGGCAGGTAGGACCGTTGCAAGCTACGAGCTGAGCTGCCATAGACGAATGATCAGTTGCGTTCGAAGCGATGCTGAAGAGATGTGTCGACGAGATTGGATTTGGCGAGGATGGCGATTCGGATGACACGGCCGAATGAAACGATTCTATATAGCAATTCGAGAGGGGCCGACCGACTGACAGTGAGCGAGGATACATAGATATGGTTGACAGACATGCCAGATGATCATCACGGTCAGCAACTTACGATCGACACTCCCGCACTCCCGCAATCCCGCGATCCCTGCTTATCTGTCGAATGATCCTTCTATGTCGATTTGGGCCAAGGATCCAGTCGTTCTATCGACTTGCAATAAGATCCAACTTGGGGGTTGACGAAAGGTCTGACCCAGTTACTGGGGAAACTCGTTACCGCATGGAGCAAGCTATCGTTCGGACCGCCTCGAGGGATTGTCTGCCTATCCCGTCTTGCGTTACGCCGAGAAGGCTGGTCGATCGGAATCTCTGAACGCAAGCCGCGCGTCGACTTGTCATTCGCATTTACGCTTCCCCCGACCGACCTTTTGCTACTGTACCAGTATCATTCGTTTCGATCGTTCGTTACGCCCTTTCTCATCGATCGACTGACAGACTATGCTTGATTCCGACCGCGCTCAGCTCCATGCCATCCGAGAGACTGTTCGGCTGCTATATCTTCTAACCCTGACATACACCATGCATTGAATGCTGGTGCCATCTAATCTTACATGATCGAGCGGACGTCATGCTTTTACCATATTCATCAACCGGTCCGACTCTGTCACACAACGACAATCCGTTTTGCTTTCGATCGACTACATTTCGGATCACCGAAGCCTTTCATCAGACAACCTTCTATGTGGTAATATCAAGGACTGGTAACTCTGGCGACGCTCCCACTATACGGTCCTTGCGTCAAGATAGGGTTCTTCTTCGGCTGTAGACTATCTTTGGGTTTCACGCATCATCGGCATCAGCCGACATCGAGATTCTCGGGATTGGAAATGAGCTAAACATAACGCTAGCTCATTGTACGCAGAACAATATGGCAGAAGGGGAATTGCTAAGGCAAACAGTATGGACCAAATGGGAATTCAATCGACACATTGATAGTGAGTCCCTTGTTCTGAGATCGTATCAGCCTGATGTACTCGGCGCTTGTAATATGGGATAATGTCTCGGCAGCTATGGTATTTTGTGGAGCTGACAGGCCAATGAAACACAGCTTGCTGAAGGACGAATGGATAAGTCATCTCTGGAAGACTACAGTATGGCTCTATGGGACAAGCATCACCGGTTATATCACACAGCTATCAATTGCTCTTCGACCAATCAATTCCTGGTCGAACAGACGGCCCAGCAAGCCTCGAATTTTCATCGCTTGATCCCACAGCTGATGATGGTAAAAGCGTTAGTCTGCTAGTCACAAGCAGAATGTAATATCTATTCTGACGACCTCCTTCATAGCGGCTCTGTTCATCAGTCACGAATTCACAAGTCATTCCTTTCGTCAAGCTGGAGGGCCACGTACCGCGTAATATCCGTGCAGGTTACGCTTCAAGTACTCTGGTACCAATTGCATATCGATCTCCAAAGACCCCATGATCATCAAAATAGTTCAAGAATATGTTGGGTACACCCGAATTGCGACTGGAGGAATCTTATATGGGTACGATTTCGAGAAACGTGAAGGAAGCTGTCTACCCGATGCTTCGGTTGTTGGACACTGTATGTTTCACCTTGCACGCCGGGGATTGCAAAATGAATTCCTCGGAGTCTGAGGGGCATCAATTATCGATAAGTGATCAGATTTCCGAGCTCGGTTCGATCCATGATACACAACTCGAAACGGTCTCTCCCTCTGCCTTCTCGCCTACCGTCATCTCTAGATATATCGTGAACCTCTACGGCCGGGATATGTCAGAACACCCACCCATCTCGTAATGATAGCACAGACAAGCTATGGCTCAGCGACCGAAAACTATCAAGGTACGGATCACGCTGTGTCCTCCAACGAGGGACTCTCTGCGATCAGCGTTCCCCGCTCGCCGCAATAGAAAAGAGCCAGATGGCCATACGATGGCACATGCCTCCGTCACCCTCGATATCATCTTACTGTAAACTCATGCCTAGATGATCCGAGGAACACAACCCCGAGACTGAGTTGCAGGCGCTAGGCTTGCGGAGCATCTGGTACGCAATCTTATACAAATGAGAGATCTCAATTGAGAGGTTTCACAGGCATATATGTCGGCCTATACCACTGGCTGGTTATACATATGAGATCCACAATTTCAAAGTATGTTCCCAGAACATGGCTCTACCTCCTCTCCAACGTTTCCTGCAAGACTTGGTTCGCCTTAAATGATTGGGCACTGCACTCCCTTGCAGATATGTCCGCGACTCTATCCGTTTTAGACATTTCCTCAGATAATTGCGGATGAGATGTTCACCATCGCAACAGCGAAACAGCAGTTTACTTGACTTTGTTGCACCTTGTCGCATGGCCAACGAGCCCATTGCACCTTTGAGAGCTCAAATAACGGAGTCACCATTACCCTCTATCAGTATCACCTCAGTATCGAGATCAACCCGGAAGATTGCATACATGAATGGCAGTAGATGATGTCCGATCGCAACAATATCGAGGGATTGACAAACTGCGCAACTCATGCAGATCCTAGCAGCAGCAATTCTTCCCTCGAGCTTGGGGCACGATTTTCCCGTTTCGAGGTCGAGATCTTGCTGAAAGAAGGTGTAGTCTGCTATGAAGAGCTGACTTACCCCTGCGGTCCCGTGTGAAGAGGTTCAGCAGCAGTTAGCCTCACCGGACCATTCGGTTGGCTCGCAAAATTTGTGCTAGGCTAATGAACCCGATGAATCGACAGATCGCGTGGATAGTTGTGTCGATCGCTTCAATGAACTTGATTAATCGATCGATCGAGCGGGTCTGCAGCTGGAAATGCATCCACTTGCGACCGATCGCAACTATCGTCAGATCATTCAGCCAGCAGTAGGCTCAATCTAGGTCTCATATAACGAACGGCTTAGATGCAGCCGACCTTCCGCATGAGTCAGTGCTACCGTAGTTCTGGTGTTGAAGTGCGCAACGGACTATGTCAAGTGACGTCAAGCCGTTCAACGTCACCAAAACCCGAAGGTACCTTACGATCTTAAATATTGGCGGAGATTCCCGCTTTTCTCACAAGCAGGACCCAAACCTCAGTCGGCCCCTCAGCGCTGCAACAAGGCAATGCTCCTAAGAATTTGCCAATCATACATCTTGCCATCCACCAAGACGTAGCGGCCAGATGCACTTCGTCTATATCGCGGGGACCTCTGACCACGGTGTTTCACCAGCTACGATTGTACGCCCACTTCGGATTTTCCTTGCCAAAGGCTGGCTCAACGTGAGTAGATGGTACTTAACTGGATGTGATATCCGCCTGAATGTGCGGTTGAGCCTTGGTATCGTCTCTCGCCTTGATGTACCCTGCTGAAAAATGCAACGATGCGGCGCCGTGAAACTTGTAGTGTGAAATCTTTGCAGTCACATACAGTAACAAAAGCAGCATCGGGTCTGACACAGATGCAAAGACAGACGCAGAACGTACATGAGCATCCTCATGGCTGCCTTCGAGGGGTTCAAACGATCTTCGGGATCGATCTTGTTGCCCCTTCCCCTCGCGAACGATATACCCGCTGTGACAGACCAAGCATATGTGTCACCGGAACTGCCGACGGCCAGCGCGGATAATAGACCCGAAGTATATCCTTTTGACCATCTTGGTACCTCAACCAGCTATTATGGACATCTCAACTTGGAGATTGCAGCTGACAGGCAAATATCACTTAGGTAAAGGATATTATGTACCTGATAATCATTGTACGATACGAAAAATAACAGGGAGCATTCATCGCGATCATATTTGTTGTATTCCAGAAGTACATACAGTCGCAGAGACTGAGTTGCCATCCCACTGACAAAACATACCAGCGAGTTCACTGTCCTGCCTGAGGGGTAATTTTCGTGTTTATCCCGTTTGACTTCGTTGGCTAAGAACTGACGAGACTTGGACCTTCGGCATCGATCATCGGTGATGGTGATGGAGGCATTTCTATGAAACAGACCTGGAATCGACCTCAGCTGTCCCGACGCCGCCCTTGAACTGCTTGCCATGACTGTTTTCGAAGGAGATTCGGCGAGCTAAGCCGTCGAAACCGTCTGCTGAGTTGCCGACATGCAACAGCCTATTCCTTGCTAGCCCTTGCGCGATAACAACCAGACCAAGTCGGGCGTAGCAAAGCTTGGTTCTTGTCGATCGGAAGTCTAGCTTAGGTGGTCCTATCGGTCCTCGTCATGAGTAGAGCAGAAGTTCGGCAAGTATAGGATAATTCCAAGGTAGTGTCCTTTTTTTTATTTCAAGGTTGCTGATCACATATACCAAGAGATACGCACCTCACTACGACGGTGAACCAAAGCAAAGTCAGGTTGGCCTGGAATGGCGTTCTTTGATTGTCAAGCGCCATCGATAGCACGACCCCACCGTCTATATGAACGCCCTGGCCGATATGATCGGGAAGTTGGAGTTGCTTGGGATACTCTCCTCAAAATCACTTCCGACATGAAGAAGAGCAGTCGATCCGACGATTGTAATATCAAGATTGATCGACGGTTCAAGCCTGTCGTTTCCTTCCCGTTCTTTCGTTTCAAGGGGTGTAAAGGGAGTGGTCGTATATTGGTTCATTTCCGGTCGTAGCCTATCAAATCTGCTAACATGCCATCAATTTCAGATTCCAGCTCTATAGATTATCGAGATGAACAGGCTCATGTCTCAGGTACTTTTATCGTTCATAAGGCTCAGATTGATGAAGTCGAGGTTCGGTCTTGCGATGCTCGCCGATAACGCAAGTGTTGATCGATATGCAGTTTGAGCCAATCCTGAACTCCTTCCGGAACGATTGCTTCAAGTTCCGGTGCTGCTATCGTTATACCAGCTCTAGGTCATTGAGACCGTTGGATCGACCGGTAGTGCTACCATGAAAGCTAGTCAGACGAACACCGGCAGAACGTACTGTCCCTACTGTAGTTCCGATTGGTTGTGGGACCTCTTGTGCTTGGATGGCATGATCGTCTGCCTCAAGTCTGCTGATCGGGTCCTAAACAGCACAGGTGGAGCGAGACCGAACTGACTGACCGATCAAATCTGCTGATGTGAGTTGATGTGCTGATAAAGCAGCCTAGACCGTAACGTCAATTCTGACCGTCTGGCCAAGCGTTGGAGACAGGAAGAATCGATATACACATAATCGCCTATGTGTTGCACTAAACGGATGAGCAACGCCAGTCGATCGAAAGGAGCGGCGAGAACCGCCTGCCTAGGCAGCCGACTCGAGCTCGCCTATGCAACCGATCGGATGAGCCAATCAGGTTTGTTTACTCTGAGGCGTCGCGGATCCACGCTGACGATATTTCACGTCGCCTGATAACAAAGGATAGCAACCATACCGATCACCCGTTCTGTTCTTTACTGACGACCGAACGGATCCTTCCAACTGACTGACCTCCCTACTCTCGAATGACACCGCCATGACTCCCGAGGCTAGTCTGCCTGCCGACTTTGACATTCACAATCACATCACTCCGTTCACTCGTCGCCTCTGTGCTGCCGCACCTGAATCTGTCCTGGCCGTTCGACCTGAAGATCTCGTCGAGGACGTGTTCCCGTATATTCAGGATCCTGAACCTCTCAACGTTCCCACCAATGCCTTTCTCCTCATCACTGGACTCTACTTGCCATCTGCTGGGATCACTGCGGCCACCAAAACGATCAGAGGCACGTCAGTCATAGCCGTTCGTAGCATCCCCTTTGCGTCTGCCTCTCGATCGAAAGCGCTGATGTCTATCGTCCTTTCTCCTCTATGTCTGTTCCAATAGACGTCGAAGAAGATCGACCAAGCATTCGCTTGTATAGGATGCACATCGAGAAGAAGGATATGTTATCGAGCTCCCGGAAAGTGAGTGGCAGAGAGGAATACCAACGTGATGGGACATTCATTGAGCGTATCTTCCTAAACGGCAGAGCGTTGAAATGTGCCTGCTGTATACGATGGGCGACACCTTGTATCGTCACAAGATCAAGTCTGATGAGGAAAACAACGACAGGGGCTCATCGCGATATCACCATGAATACAGCCAAGTCGATAGAAGAACTGCTCGCCAAGGACCCGTTACTCATCGAGGAAGAAGATCGTTATCTGACAACGGCAGCGATGGTGTTCAATCATATGAAGACTCGCCCACCGCAATGGTCGTTTCAGGATGGTGAAGACGGGACAGACGTTTCGATCGATTGGGCTACTGAAATCCTGTCACAGTGCGGGACGGACAACGGTGACGGTTCGTAAGTCCAGGATAACACCTACCGCTCTACCTGAATACAGGACTAGCTCTGATGCTTCCTGAATTTCTGCTTACAGCTATGGTGTCAGGATAGGCAAACGAATCGCTACGAAACCGTTCGCAACGAAAGAGCTCGAAAAGGATTACGTCGATCTACCTCATCCCCTTCCTATCGCTCCTCCACCGCCCGACGATCCCGCCGTGCCGAATTTACCATCTTCCTCTACCTCTACTTCTACCTGTACGAATAACAATCAACAAGGTACCATCTCAAATCCTGCTACAGAAGATCAAATGCCCGATCCCGGATCATACCACGATGATGGTGCATTCAGCACCGAGCAAGAGCCTATCTCGACGCTGTCGAATCCGGTATCACCACATCCTCCTTCGACAAACAACTCAATACCTATCGATCGGCCTATTCCCAACGCGGCGAGTGCGAGTTCTGTAGGCAACGATCTCCCCGAGCCCCAGCAACAGGCAAGCAGTTCAGAAAACTCAGATCCAACATCGAATCCAGCTGCCTCGAATACTCCATCAGCAATACAATCGACCAATCCCAATCTCAACCCCAATCCTAACCCTTTCCTCGATCGACCTGACCGTCGAATGCCGGTAGCTGCCAACAGTTCCTCTACCGCAGACTTACACACTGCGAACTCTCTCGCCGGCCGCCCAATTCGATACACGCAAGATATGAACCCTTTCACCACTCAAGAAGGACATCCCAAAAAAGTACGCTTTGAATTGTCTTCAAACAACCTCGTCGCGGATCGTGGCCATCGAGCCGCTTCAGTCGATAGGATTCCGTTCTCACTACCTTCCATCGCTCCTATACTTGCTCGAGCTTCAGCTGTTGCCGGCCTCGATACGGTCATGGAGGATCCTCTCAGTACGCCTACTCCCGCACGCAACCTTCGATCTTCTTCAATACCCTGTCAGTTTGGTGCCAGCACTCCAGCGGCTTTCACATCCACTCCTGCTCGCACTCCTACGAGACCAACAGGTTTGAAGCGGATCGGTACACCAGGTGATGCTTTACGCATGGGTGACATACAGGAAGATTCGTTGGATGAAATCAGCAAGGAACAATCGGAATCGGAACACGATATCGATACGCTCGTCGTGGACGGAGTTAACGAACAGCCTTTGAAGGGAGACATGACGGTGGATGAAGGCACAAAAGCTTGGGCTACTGCGCAAAAGCAATTAACTACCGAAGCGGATGATGACGAGTGAGTTACCGGGCACTCGTTTTGGACCAGTTCCTTATTCTGACCTATCGCTGATTTAGTGACACGAGAAGCAACAGACTTGGCACGGGGTCTCCTAGCATCCAGTCCGAACGTCATGGATCCTCGGTTCCACAATCCGGATCTCTGCTGATGGGTCTACCGTCCGTTTATACTGGTGCATCTCCATCCCCGGAAGCATATCATAACGCATCAACAGAGGAAATCGTGGAAGCATTGGCATATCATCGTAGGCGTTTGGTGAGTGGTCGACTCCATCTTCTCGCAAGAGAGTCCATACCAACGTTCGCCTCATAGGTCAAACGAGTGATTCAGGCCTATAGCCCAAACGATCGACTCGACGCCGAAAAGTGGCTGGACTCGTCGTTAGCAGGATACACCAAGCTGCTACAATCATCCGAGTTCCTTGCCGATCCGATACACAAGGGACTTGATATGTTGGTCGATATATTGTCGAGCCAGCCCATGATCATACAGAGTCAAGCGCGAGGCCGCAAACGATCGCGAGAAGGAGAGGATAGCTGACAGACCGTAGGGGCTCTCATCCGGGACATTGTCTAAACTTTGAATCGAAACAGGTGTCGCTATGATCTATCGCGGTCAGCATCTGTATCGCTGATGGTTCTGCGAGATGAGGATGAGTTTCTTGTTATCAGTAGAGTACTCAGGTTTCTCATGAGCAGTCTGATGGTTAGTAATCGGCCAAAATCACTCCAGATATTCTAGGCGACTTTGGTTAAAGGGAACAAAGTAGCATCATCCTGGCCTTTCGACGTGAAAACGTGATCCAGGGTTCATATTAAAGTGATCGCAGCGATTCAATCAATTAATTTGTATATGCCAAATTGTCATGTAGGAGAGCCTTCAGAGGCTTCCGAGCCCATTATGGGGTTAGGGGTTAGGGGTTATAGGGGGGTCCGGGGGTGGGGGTTTTTTTGGCGTCATCTAAACAAAACATGTTAGGTATGTCTGGATGCGCATTTTTCTCAGCTCTCGGAAT
>BCIV01000032.1:0-29928 GCA_001600055.1 Filobasidium wieringae
TAGGCCGGATGGTTCGAGGAGGAGATCTTCGGGTAGTTCTCGAGGACCCGTGAGACGGGCGTCGGGGGAGACGAAACCGACAATGACCAAGATGCATCCCGCTCACGCTCAAGTCCAACGTTCCCATGCTCCCAAACGGATCGCCTCCGCCTCCAACATGCAGGGAAAGTTCGCAGGGGAGAAGGCTAAAGCGGCCGCCGCCATCGCTGCACGTCTCGAAGCTCAACAACAACACGAGAAGGAGAAACAGCAGGAGGCTAGGAACAAGATCTTGGCCGCCAAACGTCAGCGGAGTGAACCGGATTTCGCTGGAGCTCAGGCTAGAGCGGCGGCTCAGAAGCTTAGCGAGGAGGATGGGTCGTTCGAGACGGTCGATGAGGATGAGAGTGGGGATGATGCCGGCGATGACGACGAAGGGTGGAGCAGTGCGACGGATAGTCCTAAAAAGGGAAAGGCCAGTGCAGAACAGGAGGCGTTGACTTTCGGTGGGAAGGGGAAAGGCAAAGCCGCTCTCGCAAAAGCGATCAAATCCGCTACTGCGATCCAGAACAAGGCAGAGGACGAAGCTCAACGCAAGCGTGAATTGTTTGCTAAAAGGGCGATCTTCGGAAATAGCGGACAGAGCACGTTATCCATGGCAAAACCTGCTGCTTCAGAATCCACCAGCGCGATACCTTCTCGACCGGGGCTTTTGAGCAACTTGTTCGAAACTGAGCGTGACGTGTTGCAAAGGGGAGAAAGTATGGCCGATCTCGTAAGTGTGCAGCGATATTCAAAGCCATTATTACCAAGCTGAATACACTTCTCGACACAGACTCGACCTGCTCCTAAAGCTGCGACTTCACAGGCCAGCCCTGCTCCTGGAATGAGCTATGCGCTGAACAGGAGCAAAAGTGCCGCTGCCATACCCGCCATGACCGGCGTCAGTATCGGAAGAGGCGGTATGATGGAACAGGTCGCAGCTTTGGAAGCCAACGAAGGGAGTGTAGATCAAAGGGAACCAGCTAGAGGCAAAGTAAGCAGTCCGTCTAGGCCCTTTCAAACATAGAGACACTGCTAATCATCAACCGCTCCCACCGTCAGTTCCGTCTTCCACCCAAGCCTGTCAACGCAGCCGATCTCTCTCCGTCTTCCTCGCCCGAAGAAGAGACCAGTGTTCTGAAACCCAGTTCCGTGGCCTTGCGTAGATTGGAGGAAATCTCAGGCAGAAGACAGCAAGCGCAACGCAGTTCGAGCAAGCTAGATGTCACAGCAAGTGATGCCAACCCTAGCATCCAGCGCTTGAAATCCGGTGCGGTTGGAGATGGACCACAGACTTCGGACCCATCTACAGCTCAGCCGATGCCAGCTGCCAGCGCACAACCTTCTCAGCCCGACTTGGCCTTGCCTCAAACGCCAACTACCAGACGAAGGCAAATGCTGGCGACCGAGCTGCCAGAAGATTTGCGCTTGAGTGAGTTTCCTGTCTATCTAGCAATACATCACCCTCTGACATGTATTTCTACGCCAGATCTCATTTGGGAACGCCGATCACGAGCTCCCCAATACCCGATCCGGAAGAATTCGGAACTCCGCTCGACAGCATCTGCTCACGATCTGCCCGAGACCGCTCGGCAGGCTGAGCAGACCGAGCCGTCAGCTCCTCCAATGAGTCGACAACAGACCGAGCCTGTAGCGGGGCCTGACCCGGACACTACGAATCTGGCTAAACGCAGACCATCGCACAACCTGCTTAGCGGAGGGAATCTTCTTCGACCTCTTACCAGTGCAGCTACTAGTCGCTCGTCTCAACAATTGGCTCAACGCGAGGGAGACAATCGACAACCTCCAACGCAAAGTAATCTCGCCAACAATCGCAGCAAATCTAGCGCAGATATGACTCGCTTGAACCGTCAAAGCTCTCAGCAACAGCCCGAACCAGCAGACCTGACGCGTCGCATGACAGACGGAGAACCGGTTCAGGATAGCGATTGGATTCGGAATCGGCGACTTCGTCTACGGGAAGGCGAGTTGAGTTCGTCTTTCCGGTCTCACGGATGGTAACGACCCGCTCAAGACCACGCTGTGTATACTACCGTTGTATCAACACTGCACAACGCAGCCATTTATTGTGAAAGTTCCGCTTGCAGACTGGGTCATTGTCGTGATTGATATGTACAAATCGAATTATTAGTTGTACAAGAACCTAATCGCATATCAGATTGATTATACAAGAAGAAACGGTATGCATATGATAGATTGAGTCGGTAAGAGGTATGAAGACTAGCGATATATGGCTTGAGTAGGTTTGAATTGGCTGTGCAGCGAACCGTCGGATGAGGGGCGAGTCATCAACCCATAGTCTTGAGGTTTGGCATAAGAAGAGTAGAAATCGCTAGGTTTGGTGTGATCATCGATTTTGGAGAGCTGGATCTCCTGGATGGCGCCCGGAGGTCTGAAATATCCTGAGCCCAGTGGAGGTGGGCTGTCATCATCCTCATAATCCGGGTTCCCCATTCCGGATCGAGGGTCCGCCACGTTGGGTAGATATCGAGAATCTTTGTCTACCGGTGTCATGTGATGATCTCCAACCGCGGTTTGAACATCAATAGAACCCGAGCCGGTATGGGACAGCGTAGGAAGCGAACTACTAGAACTTGACGACATGCCTTGATACGAGGCGGGAGTAGGTGGCATCCCAGACTGATCTTGACTACGATAATAATCGCCCGATTCTGGTAACATTGGTCGGTCGCCTAAAGTTGGACCGGCGGAAAAGGTGGATGGGTAGCTGACCGGCGTACTCTCGGAGGAAGGGGCTGGCATGAGGGGAGCTGGTATAGTATATGGCTCGATAGGCGGCGAATCGGCTCGACTGAAAGTAGGCGGCATCGGCGGTGCCATGTTACCGTTAGGTGGTAATATGTAACTTGCAGACTTTAGAGAGAGGCATCTCAAGATCAGCAGGCGTTCCTTTGTAAAAACTTGTCAACTACTCACATATTTGCCGATGATTTTCTTCAATGCTCCGCCGAAGATTTTCCAGGGGAACACCTTCACATCCTTCTCGATATTTCTTGGCTTAGGGTTGGGGAAACTCATAACCA
The DNA here is from genome assembly GCA_001600055.1 of Filobasidium wieringae. Taxonomy (NCBI): domain Eukaryota; kingdom Fungi; phylum Basidiomycota; class Tremellomycetes; order Filobasidiales; family Filobasidiaceae; genus Filobasidium; species Filobasidium wieringae. The sequence continues at coordinate 3,087 of BCIV01000032.1, forward strand.
GTTTGAAAAATTCCTCGGCGCCGGGTTTACTCTTCGAAACCGTGATGGGTCGGAACCCTTCTAGGTTTCGCCTGATTCGGTTCTTCTCTTCGACAGAGAACCTGACTCCTACGAGCGCTTCCAGCAGATATATCGCGTCGACTGACGTTACGAAACATTCGTTCTTGTCCTCCCGGTAGATGCAAGAAATGACTATACTGTTGGGAATATACTCGGATTGAGAGATTGCTCTAAACGCTGTGTGGATGACAGCGCCCTGTTGTCTTCGCCAGAATTGTACCAGACGTCGCTTGGCCTGCCACTCTTCCTGGTTCCTATAGAAGAAAGGGGACACGGAGTCAGTGCGTATGCGTGTTGTCGTGCCACATGACATTCGCTTACCATCCAACTGCCATCAGATTCAGGTCCTGCTGCAGCATCAACGACGCTTTGGCATTTTGGTGAACATAAGGGTTGTATGGAGAGCCACCGGACAATTGACTTGTTCGCATCAAGCTCGGCTGGGATGAAGCGCCAGGTAAAGGAGAGCTCGTGGCAGACATGGGTGTATCATGCGGAGAGTGCTGTAATGGCGAGGGTTGCGGGGGCCGTACTGTATAAGGCTGGGGTACAAAACCGGGTGTGCTCCATCCCTGCGATCCGGCTGTCCCGGCCGTCAGTGGGCTATGGTAACTAGATCCATCTATGAGTTTCGACGTTCATCAGTATGGCTCGGTGGACGCTACGGAAAGGAAGATTCGACGCACGACTTGGTGATGGCTGAGGCTCGGCAGAGTAGCTTGAAGCGGCACCATACCGGGAAGGGTACTCGGGACGCTGTTGGGGATAATTCCCGAATTCTGGAGTATGCAGGTTCATATACGGTTGCTCAGAGTAACCCCGTCTGCCAGAGTTTGGCGTGGATCCAACAGCTGGAGATCCGCGATTAGAATACTGGTCCTCGCCCATACGGTAGACTCCCCGAGATTGCGACATGTAGTCATAAGGAGCTGACATAGCTGAAATCATCACACCGGATCTATCAGCATCAGCTCTTCTACGAAGCTACGAACCTCAGACTAACCATGATTGGAGATGTCCTCCATGTCAGGTATATACGTGAAAGACCCAATCGTCTTGGTCTCCATGACATTGTTCTCCGCATCCAAAACCTGGGCATATACAGGTACCATGAGATCCTCAAGGTCTCCATTCGCACCCGGAGGCATGAACATCGTCTTCTTGGGATCCGGTGCATCCGCGTACATCGTCAATCCTTCGAAATGCTCACTCCCATCCATCCGCTTCATAGGGTTGATATTCGTCACACGGGTGGGTACCGGCAGGTTGCCGAATAAGATCCTAAGGGTTTTCGAGGCGGGAGGAGCATCGTAATCCTGACTGCCGCTCTTTGGGTCCGGAGTGTAAGGGAAGTTCGCATTGAGAACGACCTGGATCTGGGTCTTGTGCTTTCCCTGTTTGGGTTCGTACGATGTGCACGATAACATCTTTGGTTTGATTTGACGCAATGGACTCGCTAATCGGATCTGAGGCTGTTGATCTTGCTGCGATTGAGGCTGTTGCTGCTGAGATGGTAGCTGCTGCTGGTATGAGAGCTGCTGCGGTAGGGTCGATGTAGATGCTTTGGATTGTTGTTCGAGGTACGAAGCTTGAGGGACAACGATGTTGGGTGTAACAGGTACTGAATACGGGTTCGTCGATGAAGAAGAATAGCTCGAGGAGACGTGCAGGGAAGGGGTACTTGCTGGCGTTTCAAGAGGAAATGGCGAGTATGTGCTGGGAGCGCCGTACACTGGCTGCTGAGCTTGTTGAGCTTGCTGGGGATAGTTGAACATGGCTGTGAGATCAACCGCTAGTCAGATCTCGTTGCATCGATTCGAAGATGTGGGCACACTCACCGATGATCAAAAGGTCCGAACCGATTTAGTTTGGGCGAATTGGTAGCGATAGTGTACGAAGCGCAGAAAAAAAGATCGAGGAATAAATCGAGTCAGTCCAGCTGATCTATCAGTTCAGTGCTATCGGTGCAGTCAAGGGTAAGGGGAGTAGAGGATCCAGTATCGAGCCAGAAAGCTGTAGTCGAGAATCGATAGCGGCGAGAATCCAGTCCACCGAGACGAGGAGAGTTGAAGTCGAGCAAGTGAAGGTGTTGTTTCAAACGAGTGTCAACGTAGGGCTAGCAACGTCTTACGAGCATCAAGCACGTGAATCGGGTATGGGCCGGCGAAGAAAAAGAGAGAAGACGGTAGATAGGTAGGATGTCTACCGGTCTTCGTTATGGCGAGATGATTGACAAGTGTGTCGGAATAAGGACGATAGTCACTATTCCTGACGATGTCTCGCAAGAGCTTGTGTAATGTCTAGCCTATGAGCTAGTATATGCGACACCAGTAGTCTCAGAGAGAGGGAGATGGTGGTGATGATGATGATGATGGTCGACGGGTGTCTCGAATGAAATGTTCGATTCTCGGATGAAATTAGCAGCCGTTTAGGTTGATATCTCGTTCCCAGCCGGTTTGGGAAATTCGATATTTCTAGCTCGACCGGAGCGTTTCTTCCGGTGTGAAAGTCAGATGAGCGAGGAGGCGTCGATTATCGAAAGATATGAAGTTTCGAATGGGCGTTTCTTTGAAAGGATGGCGGTATTCATTGCAGAACGCTCATACGGTTCGACTGGAGGATGGGTTGATATGGGTTTGGGCGTCGTACTACACGATCCCAACAGCTCCAACATCGCGATCTCGTCCATTCCGACGGTAAACCTACGACCGGATCAGGGATGACTAGGCACGCACGGATCGACCGGAGAGGCGACGTTTACCGGCTGCTAAAGATTTCTCTCGTGCGGATTGACGATACGACGGCTGTCTGAACGCCCTGGTCAAGGTCCCCCTTGAAAGAGGGCTCGGGGCCTTGCTTGGCCGAGGAAAACCTCGGCTGATTTTCATATCGTTCAATGTCCCTGACCACCCAAAGGCTGCGACGATGGCGCTGGTACGCCCTAGTCAACTCTGTAGCCCTGGATGTGCCAGGAGTAAACTTTGGGCGGTCGATGGGCGCACGCTCATCTGACCGGTACCGAACCTGTCACTACGACGTGCGACGTGCTGTCCAGCTCGTGGTCGTTCGGTCGGTCGAAAGCTGTGTATCCGCGAGCGACAGCATCTTCGAAAATGCCGTATCCGGAAAACCCGGTCTCACAGGTTCTGTCCGTTCCTCGCTGCAGGGTGACAAGGACGCGCCAATTCCTGACAGATCTCGTTCGCTCATCTCGTGCCTGGCGATGAGTGGTGATTATTGTTTCGTACGTGACGAAGAGTTTGGGAGTCTATCGGTACTCGGTACTCGTCCTGGATTGTGGGACGTTCGTTCCTCCTCCCATGCAAGCTCGGAGGATAGGTGGGTATCGTATGTTCGTCGGGTCGAGCCTTTTCCGATTCTCGCCGGTGGATAGTCGGATGGTAGGAGATCAAGGTTGGAGGTGGAGGTGGAAGGATGGGATGTAGGAGGAGATCAAGAACGAAGACTTACAAGTCGACCAGTGATAATCAGCGAAACCTGAAGATCTTTGCTCTTCTCCGACCTGTTCTTATATGGATGATGCTGCACCTTTGGGTCTTTGTCTTTTGTCTGTGAAGTGAACCCGCCGTAACCTAGGAAGTGATAGAGTTTCCTGTCTTGGTCTTGCTCGTTTGTTCTCTTGATTTAGCGGTCCGAGACCTGCGCGGATAGATGAATGTCGCGGATGAACGGGATGAGAACCCGAGTGTCGAGGGAAGGTGAACAACAGCAAAGTACTGGTCGAAGCTATCAAGACGATCAAGACAAGGTGTCAGCTCGGAGGGTTCTAATAAGTTTCCAATTCCCTAAAACCTCCTAACTTCCTCAGGCTCGGACGGTTTCTCCTCGGCCCGTAACGGAAGGAAGGAGGACTACACACTAGCGAACGAGGGACTGGCTTATCATCAACAGGGGCTACACGCTATACGACCGCTGCTGCTGGTGCTATCCAAGACGTTTGGTCTGGGATGACAAACCTTCCCATTTATCCGGTCATACCATGCCCAAACACTCACCCGGATGGTCCGAACGAGATTTGTCTCGCAACAATCCAAAGGTTTGTTTTCTACCGGTTCGGATCAACAATGAGACGCAGTGGTTGAAGTTGAAAGTGTTTTGATGATGGGCGATGGATGGGGTGTAGACCGTCAACGAGAGTCATGTATCAAAACGAGTGACAATTCGAGGTATGCTATTTGTATTCGCTCCACCGAGCCTTGTTATATCGGTTTTGCTTTACATGATGCCAGCAACGAGATACTCGATACATCGTCATCAGAAACAACTTCATTCGTAGGGACAGACCCCGAACACGACCTCTCCTCCCAGTATTCTTCTTTTCACACTTTGATGTCTCCCCCAAGAATACGCACCCTTCCTTTAGAATGATCATCATTATTGATCTCGATCTTCCCTCCACTCCACTCTGATCAACACGCTCAACCACAACCGCAATTGCCAACGACCATCCCTCCCTCTTCTTCCTGCCTGCCCCGACTGTGAGACCGCCCTGCCCTGGAAGGATCACAACCTTTTCCATCAACCAACAACGCGGATCAAACAAAAGGAGTCTCATCCTAGCGTGTCGGTGGCGTTCCCCTTGCCTCCATCAATCGAGCCTGCCTCGCTCGCAAACGGCAAGGAAAAAAAGGAACTTTGATCAGATCTCAGTTTAGAAGGATCGATCAAGCCACCAAACCCTCCTTTGAAGGCATTGAAACGTGTTTCATGGATCAGAAGTCTGAGGTTGATCGAGAGATTGCAGCTGTAAACCACCGAATACCCCAGAAACATACGGATTAGCGCCCGAACGGAGGGTTCTACGTTTCTAAAGCAATGTTTCAACCGTGAACCCGTCGAGAGCTTTTGCGAGACATCAAAACGAACCCTATCTTATAACTTAATAGATTCGGGCTGAGCGGATGAGCGGGAACATGGGATCAAGATAATTATAAAATAACTCATTCCCCTTCTTCTTTTGAATCAAAAAGCTGTGCGATACATGAAAAACGATTCCTAGTCTGTTACTTTCTCTCCTTGCCGTGTTTTGACCATGCAGTAGAAGTAAAGATCGGAGGTGGGGAGAACAAATCGAACGAAGATGTGGTCCTTGGAAAACGAGGACAACTTCTGTTGGTGATTAAGGAGCGACGTTTGCGTCTAGGCAGCTCCAGGGTTCTTGAGAGCGAGCAATCGCATTTCCCTCTCACGCTGTCGGATGCATAATTATCAGCAGACCATTCGTAACAGGAACCCAAGCTCTTGCTACTCACGTCATCAGCAGCCTTCTGAGCCCTCAAGTCGTTCAACTCGGCGTTCTTCTGAGCGAGAATCTCGGTCTGAGCCTGAGCGTGCTGCCTAGTCGCCTCGTACTGTTCCTCCCTACTCCTCAGTTCGGCCTCGATCCGATCGTAAACCTCCTTGTGCTTGAGGAACTTCTTGTAAGCCTTGTCATGTACTTGTAAAGCCTTGGTCTGAGCCTTCTGAGCCTTGAGCTCGTCAATGGCAGCGGCCTTTTGAACCTTTTGCAATTGCTCCAATTCCTTCATGGCTCCTCGGACAGCGGCGGCCTCGGTCTTTCCCTCGTTGACAATGAGCTTGCTCATCCTCTTGGCATCCTTCTTCTCAGCAGAGCTGATCTTCCTCGAGACGGCGGCACCGGGCTTTCCAGCGGCGATCAAGTTTCGGGTGGCCAGATCGTTTCGGTTGTGAATATCTTCTCGTCCATAAGCTTCCGCGACACCTCCACCAGAGAGAGCGCTTCCGTTGGCGAAAGCACCTCCACGTCTGCTGATGGTGTTACCCCTCGAAACACCAGTTCGGTACGTGTTCGATCGATCAAGCCCGTTGGATCCGACGCTCTTGGTAGGGCTGACGGGAGTAGCAGTAGGCTGGAAAGGAGCGATAGGAGGTCCGGGAGAAGGCCCGACCTGACTCTGTCCGTTCCTCATGGGCTCGGCGATGGTCAACCTGTTCATACCCATCTCAGGTCCAGGGGACATGGCACGTTCCGCGGCGAAAGAGGGATCGTTGCGGTACTGCTGAGGCTGCTGTTGCTGGATGAATTGCTGAGTTTGAGGGGGACCCGAGAACCTCTGCTGTTGCTGGTTCTGGTTGTGCTGCTGTTGCTCATAGTTGACGGCGTTTCCGTGACTCATGGCACCTCCAGCGGTGGCACCTCCGATAGGAGCGTAGTCGTTGAGGACAGGGGCGGAAGAGAAGGTCTGATCCTGGTACTGCTGCTGCTGGGGTTGACCAGGGACGCTGCCGTCCTGACGATAAGCCTGACCCTCGTGCATCAGATCCCTAACCTTGGGCTCCTCGTGCTGGGTGTAAACAGAGGGTGCGATGGTGGTAGGAGCCTTGTGCTCCTCAACAACGACGGGGGTAACAGGACGTTCCTCCTTAGTCTCGCGGGACCGGACCGAAGGAGCTCGCTGAGAGACCGCACGCTCGGTAGGAGCACGTTCAGTGGGTGCACGCTCGGTAGCGATATCGCTCTCATCAACGGTCTCAGCAGTGTGAGGCTCCTTGTCGGCATAAGCCATTCCACCGGGCAAGAGCGCTCCTCCAGCAGGAAGTGTTATGACACCACCCAAATGTTCCCTATCACCCATGTTGGCGGGGCTAGCGATGGTGGTATCGATCCTGGTAGGGTTACCGTCGGCATCACGTTCGAGAACGGCGGGGGCACGTTGAATGATCTCCTCCTCGGTTACGGGGAGAGCGATGTTTCTGACCGAAGGAGTGGCGTCATTTCGGTTAGTCTTGATGTACGACCTGGAGGGTTGATCGTCGTTGTAACTGGGTCGAGCGGGATAACCGTTGGTGGTGGCTCCCTCGTATTTACCCTCACCCTCCTCGGTGACGGGAACACCGGATTCGATTCCGTTAGGAGCGACTACTGGATCCCGAGTCTCCTCGTAGCTAGGTCGTTCAGTCGCAACAAATGACTTTGCAACGGTAGCAGGGGTCCTGGGTGAGGGGCTTACAGCCCTCTCACTGACACCATCGGTAGTGGCAGTGGTAGGTTCTACAGTAGCGGTGTTGTTCTCGTTGTAGGTAGCATCAACGCCTTGAGCAGGAACGGCGACGTTCCTGTCCCCGGTAGCACCTACCAAAGGCTCGGTAGTAGCGGTCGTTCCAGTCGTCTTGGCGGTGTTGGATCTGGAGATGGATTTCCTCTTATCGGGAGCGGCGATGTTACCAGAGAAGGCGGAAAAGATACCCATTTCGTTCGAGTTGTGGTTGTTCTCTTGGTTAGGGGTTGAAGGAGTGGTTTCGGATTTAGGGATGACGCCTTCGTCTACCTGAGCGGAAGAAGCGACGACGGTAGGTAAAGTCTTGAGATCGCTGGACGAGTTTCTTCTGCTTTCAGAAGTATAGGCCGAGACGCTACTGGTGGTATCGTCCTCTTGTTGTTTTCCCGCGTTAGAAGCGTGAAGGTGAGTAAAATTGGGAGTGGGGTAGGTATGGGTTGTCCTTCCTACAGGAGGGAGGGAGTCTAAAGCGAGGGCGGGGGCGAGTTCGACCGTTTTGGCAGATGGATCGGGGGTGAATTTACGCTCCTGTTCTTGTTCGACTGGAGCGGGGGTGGGGGGGGGAAGAGACTTTGTTTCTTCCTCGGTTTCGATCTTGGGGGTAGGAGGGATTGAAGTGGATTCTTCCTCTTTCTCCTCTTGGTCCTCTTGGATGACTGGGGTGGACGAGACGGCTGACGAATGTGCCAAGTGCACTTCCGGATCGGTATCGAAGGTCTGATGGGTTTCGGCTACCGAAGCTTTCTTATCAGAAGTTCCGAATACGGCTCTGATGACGGGAGTGGAGAGGACTGCTAAAGCTCCTAGTTCTACTGCGCTCTGTGCGGTTTGTGCGAGGGAAGACAGTTTGAGGTCTTTAGTGGGCTGGTCGTGTGTGCGATGGGTGTTTTTCCTAAAGAGGAAAATGAACGGGTCGGACGAGTAAGGTTCGAGTTTGGCGAGTTAAAGTTTTCGAGTTGAGGTTAACAAATGGATAGATCGAGGTGCGTGTACGGTGTGAGCTCGAGATAGCGGACAGCGAGATGTTAGATGTTGTTTGAACGTACGAATATTATAAGCAGTTTGAGATGAGATGACGGAGGTGTATTACTGCGACACGATATAGATGACGACTTGCTGAGTGCAGGGGAGAGAGGGATACGGGATCTCTGCAAGTGGCTGGCGCTGGTTAAGTATGAGTCCGCAGTGACCCGGAGTAGAAAGCGGAAAGCGAGACCAAGAGCAGGTCACGGTAAGAGGGATGACGTCATGACGTCATTCTATCCCAATCAGATCAGCCTTTCCATCGTGGCGTGCCTGATCTGATCGCTCGAAAGGGAAGAGCGGGCGCGTCGACGTCGCCTCCCATCGTAATCACCGCACTCTCACTCGAGCTCACGGAGGTTATACCTCGTTTCAGACACGCTCTCGACCACCTGCTCGACATGCAACACGTCTCTCAATTCATGCATCCTCATCGAAACCTACATCGAGTACTTTGCAATCGGTAGTTTATACACAGGCAGTGTCCAATACAGCCTCCTAACCCCTTTCCACGTCTCCTCGGCGGTGGCATTGTCCACTACCACATCGTGCCATTCAGTCTGCACGAGGAACAATTCACTCAGCCATCTGAATCGAGTCACGAGATCCGAACAAAACTTACAGCGAGCCCTACATCGTCCATATGCATTTCAGCGAGATTACAAGCGACATCGTAAATCAACGGGTCTGTATCGAGACCGTGTCATTAGCATTAAACACCGCTCCTCCTAAGTAACGAACCATAGCAACTCACTCGTAGCCCCCAACCCATTCCAGAAGGAAAACACGCTCTCAGGTCCTTCCAGAAGATCAGGTATGATCTCAAAAAACGCCTTCAACTCTACCCCAAGCGAATCGAAATCCCTCTATCAGCGCCCGACCCTCGTCCATCCACTCAACGTCTGAAACGCGTAAGACCCACCTTCGTACCCCTCAGCAAACGTATCGATGAAAACGAAATCGTACCCCGCACCACCCTCACTCTTCCCAACCAATTCGCCCAGCTTTTCTCCGGTACACCAGTCCTGCCATCTCCCTTCTAAGACAGAGACGTTGGGGTTGTTGTGGAATGGCGTGGATTGAATGTGAGTGAGGACGGAAGGATGGGCTTCGATTATAGTATGTCGAGTCGGGTGAAGTTCATTTTGGAGTAAAGTATCGATCTGTCATGCACACATGAGGAAAAATTCGAGGTTCATTAGCGATGGTTCGAAGAAGAGGGAGAGGAAAGGACGTACGATTCCTAATCCAAATCCGATATTCAGCACACTCAACCCTTCTCCCCTTTCTATCTTCTCCTTCAGCGCAGACTTGACCAACTTAGTATGAGCGATCATCAATGGTTCTTCCCAACCCATCATCACCCTGCCCGTCCATAACCGTAAAAAACAAGATCAAGAAATCGCTCGCATGAACGTAAACCCAATACGAGATCCATAGAAACTTACCCATTCCCATCCTCATCCAAAACCCTTTCCTTGCCATCATCACCAGTAGTCCAGGTCAATTTGCTCTTCAAGAAAGCGAAATTATCACCCGCAGAAGTATTATCCACCCCCTTGAGGGTGTAGGTATTGGTCGTCTCGTCATGTGAGATCTCTTCCGTTTCGTTCCCAACACCCATAGAGGTAGAAGGCTCGGGTTGAAGTGCAGAGGAAGAAGGAATAGGGTCTGAAGGTTCTTTGGAAGCTTGGAGAGCGTGATGGATCATCTCTGGGTAAGGCATGTGGAGGTTAGAGTCGAACGTGAACCCGGAGAGGAAGTCGGGGACGCACCTTGTCTGATCCCTTCGTTCCTGATGAGCATGTACGACTTTTCATCGTTTTGCGATAGTGCTATATCCCCTGCGGTTCTCCCCAATAAATCGGCTAACGCAGACTCCGAATCAATCTCTTTGATCCTCATAATCCTCGCTGCGGCTTACCAGCATTCCACACCGCTCCGTTCTCTAAGCAACACTTGACGATCCTCCAATCCCCTCGATCCGCCGCGTAATGGAGACAACTCCATCCCATAGTTTCTTCCTGGTACCATCCCGGAGCCCCGAGCTCGAACAGCCGTTTGATCTGGTCGAGGGTTCCGGAGATACAGAGATGGTGTAAACGGGCTGCTAGAGCTAGCAGGTGTTCTTCAGATGAAGGTGCTGGAGGGGCAGACGAGGCCGAAGCCTTCTTGGCCTTAGCTGATGAACGAGTAGTAGAGGGCATTCTTGTGAAGAGAGACAGCTGAATGGCTCTTCGAACCACAATCAGGGTTCAAACGTATGTTCCTTCTCGCTGAAATTGGATCTGTAACAACTTTGAATATGCTATTCGATATTTGCTTCCGTCCCGGAACACGGAACCGATCCGATAACAGCATCTCAGGAGCTCTTGAGGTATGTCACACTGATTCGTGCTGGAAAGTTTTGGAACGGAACGGATTCTCAAAGTTTGACAAGGCTACACATATCTGGAAATGGCTTACGGAGCGATCAGCGTACCCAAACAGTTGGGGGATCTACCTACGCTTAGTTATACGTTACCGGATAAACGCAGATTGACTTGTTACCCTGTCACAAACGAAACAAGACCTGAGGGAGTTGCGGAATACTTGCTTGATATCTTCAATGAAGAGTTGATTTGCAAGTTTCCTTGAGTTTGTCATATCGTTCTTCTTAGCTCACAGACCAATTATAGCGGGAAAGACCTATCCTCAGGAAGAACCTCAATCGCTCGAATCGTTTGTCGGTTACTTCTTCGGCGCTACCTGTATCCTCGGATTGATCTCGGCGACTCCTGAAGATCCTATAGAAGATGGGACGGAAGTGACCGTGAAGTTGGAAGATGTCAGAAAAGGACGTAAGTGGGAGGAATGTATCGCAGGAGTTTACTATGTGTGAGTCGAATCGGGCAAGAGGCTCTGCTTCGGAGACAAGAGGCTCTGCTTCGGAGATCTGATAATGTTTGTTCATAGCAAACCAAATTATCCTGGAAGATCGTCACATGTGAGTTGGCCAAAACATCTATCGCCCAACGAACGCTTATCGACACCCTTCGCTCTTGTAGAACTGCGTAAGCTAAGAAACTCTTTCAATACCCTCGATCTATACTCATCTGCAAACTCCCTACAGAACGCCGGCTTTCTCATCCCCATTACAAGTCGGGGTCTCAAAATAGGTATGACACTGGGCAAGAGCTACCTGATCTACGGTCCCAAGCTAGGGTACCGAGGTTCGGTATTCAATTTGGTCTACAAAAGTACGTCCTATCCCCTTCTTCTCGCCCAGTCTAGCAACTGAAACTGGTCATGTGAAACAGCAAACGGAGCATCACTGGCGATCTGGGACAAGCTAGGATTTACCAGAGTTGGGGTCATACCGGCCGCTGGGAGATTAAAGACCGGGGCGAATGGAGAGGAAGAGTACGTTGATGCGGTTGTGGTATGGAAGAGCTTTGTATAGTGTTTTGTAGGAGACGGAATAGATGAATCAGGATGATTAGACAACCCACGGCGGGATCCCCAAGATGCCTGCTCTTCTGTACATCCAGAGCGACCGTTCGTCGAGCACTCCTTATTGTGATCTGATATCTCCAGCGGTCTCGGCCTTGTTCGGAGCTCAACAGGAGGCGTTCCTGAGCTGGCCATCAAGAATGTTTCTGAGAAAGCAACTAGGTGGCCGCTGAAACGTAAACAAAGCCCCTAAGCGCATCCGCCGAGAAGACATGAGCAGAGTGAGCAGTCTCAGACATTTATCTTGTACAGCTCTTACCTGAACTGGCATCCATAGTTGTGAGACTTGCAAAGCCACTCCACATACAGGAGCTAATAGCGTGCTTGAGCTGATACTATGAACTTCAGACAGGTGAATCCACATCTGAAGAACCTATATTTGGTGAGCTAATTTCGATTGCATCGTAGGACAGTGACCCGGGCAGTGTCAGATCCCTCCTAGCTCTCCTTAGACCATCAACTCAGACTAACAGTACACCTGTACAACCGTCATGGCCTGCGACTCAGACATACCCTTCTTTAGAAATCAATCCTTTCCACGAAGCGACATATGGATCTCCTCAAACCCACTCGCCAGCTCCAACCCCGGTTCCTTCTCAAGCATCATTACAAGCTCTTCTAGCTACACTAAAAAATGTCAATTCTCAGTTACCTTCGCAAGCTTATGCTTCTCCTCCTTACGGTAGTACATCTGGTCCTTCCAGCTACCAAGGTTCGAGCGATTTTGGACATTCACAGAAACGAAGAAGGATCAATCGGGATGTTGACCCATATGCTGAGGAGCATGTTGAACAAAGCGACGAGGAGAAGGAGTTTGAGATTATAGAGCCTCCTGCGAAGAAACAAGCTGTTCAGGTTCCAGAACCCGCAGCACCAATACCTGTTATTGAAATTGAAGACGCTCAGAATGAATTTGGTTTCACTCCTGAGCAGATGCAAGACCTACCTTTTCAAGAGGGAAAGGAGATTTTGGCGGTCTTGTTGCGAAGACGTGATGTGATGAACAAACTAGAAGAGGTCAGCTTGTCCATCCGACGTTCCTTATCCATATCAGATCTAAATCAAATGAGCAGGTCAAGGAGGAACAAGAGAAATTCGAGAAGCAGATGTGGGAGAAGAGAGCAGATATTATCGCTTCATACAAGACGAAGTTTCCTACAGAGTAAGTGTCACATTCTACGGATGCACATCTATCTCTTTTATTGACTTCATCACTTTACAGTCGAGGACCCGATCATGTGGATTATCAAAAAGTGGTAAGTCCAACTGAATCTTTTCGAGTCAGAAAACACTCTGATTAACGATTCTGCTCTTTATCAGTTCAACCAAAGGAAAACGGCCCTCAATAAGTTCTATTCGCAAAGAGTTCTACCATTCTACGATCTTACCCAGAAGAAACAGATCAGCCGGTTGGCGGAACTTGGGTTCCCATCTCTCGGTAATCCTAGCAAGACTGATGAAGAGCTTTCAACGGGAGACAAAGAGAAGAGGGAGAAGGTCTTGGCCTTGATCGTTGAGGCGCTACAGAATTGATCTCGCATCTAAATAATAACATGAGGATAGCTTGGGACTGGCGAAACTCAGAGGTCGGCTACAATCACACTTTCTTCATCACCTTGACCGTCGCCTTGAGACGTGCTAGCGAAATTCGGAGGACCGTTTCAGTTGCGTCAAAACGAGAGGAGCAGTGAAGACTGCTCGGCTTACACAAGGTTGCGAAAATACCTCCTGCAAGGGAGCAGCAGCCCGCAAAGACGATGATCCATTTGAATGAATGGGTACGGTCCCTGATAATACCAGCGATGGGAGCGCCGAACAAGGATCCTGGCAGGTTGAAGAGAGAGATGAAACCCAGGTTGGTGGCGAGAGCTTCTGGACCGAAGATAGCGATGACAGCGCCTGGCATACAAACTTGGAAGCTGGTCGCGAACTAGCAATGTCTTGGTTGTCAGGGATGATGAACGACATCCGGATCAAGTGGACCTACGATAGCTAAGACGATGGGATACGCTATGGCGGTTCCGTACGCCCTCAATGGATACCAGAGAGCGAAAGTAGTCACTCCGGAAAGGGTCCAAACAATACAGTAACAATTCAGTGGCCCGAATCTGTCAACCAGAAACCCGCAGAAGATTCTCCCTAAAGGTGTTACAAGACTCCATAGGACCAAAGGCCTATAAAGATCTGCATGAGCCTCCAAGATTATTTGCTGTCATCACAGGTCTGGAGCTGTACTCACAAGGAGGTCAGAGTTGCGCTCTTTGTAGGGGCAATATCTCGCGTGTACTGAACCTGGTACAGAGCTCGAATCTCAGCACCTGCTTATCACGGTCACTCAATTGATTACTTACAAAATAGGCTGCAGGGACCGAAGTCCCAAAGAACCCAACAAGCAGCGCCGTGGCGACCAACCAGAAAGAACCCGTTTTCATGGCCTCGATCGGGATGAAGGGGGATTTCTTCTTCGATTGCGATTCTGCCGTATTCCTAGTACGCAACAAGAAGATTCCTATTAAACTCACAGCCAGATTGGTTGAGGCGATTATCCTATGCGAGATCGGTTCAGTACTCGTCGTTTCGGCTTGACGATAGCTGGCACTTACTTGAGCGTGTGCTTCACACCAACGGAATCTATCATTTTGGGCACCAAGAGCGAGTAAACGGCGGAACCTATCAATGCATGGTGAGATCGAGAACAACACTGGTTATTGGCCGGTGGGAAATCACATACCGAATCCTGTTCCGCTCAACACGACCCCTATGGCCAATGCTCTTCTCTATCGAATCTGTGTCTTTAGTACGAAGCCAGAACTGATGACAACAATGCTCCATACCTTTTTGAACCATTGAGCTGGCGCGCTTGCGAAGAGGCTGATGCCAGCTCCTTGACCGAGCGATGCTATAATTCCCTGAGTGACGTACAATTGCCAAAGACGGTCGCAGAAACCAGCAGAGAACATGCCTATCCAAGCCAGGAACGAAGCTCCAATGAGAGTTTTCTGCGATCCAGATCTGAATTCAGCCGTCAAGCTGCCAATGCTGGACTCAAAGTCTTACCTTGAACCCACTGGAGAAACAGATCAGCGGATCGAATCGCATGAAAATGCTAGGTAGAAGGAACGTACTATTGGTCGCCCATCCTTCCAAATACAGCAGCACCGGTTCCGAGGAACTGGAAATCAAACAGCATCAATGCCCTTGATTCTCAGTGTACTTTTCAGAAATTCGCTTACAAAGCCCATAAGTCCACCTATTAGGTTGACCTCGAAGGAACTCTTCTCCGGGAACCTCTCAGCATACTCGGCTTGATAGATACCTAAGGATGATACAGATCCCATCGTAACGGCCGAGAGCAAGATACAGGCAAAGAGCACCACGTAACCGTATCCGCCCTCCGGGTAATCGCTGTCATAAAGTACATCTCCTTCTTTAGTTGGGCCAGCCTCTCCATCTTTGGTAGCATTGGCATCTAGGATGGCCGGCTCTTCTCCGCTCGATGACGACAAGGAGGAAGACCGCTTTTTCAGTAAAGGCGGGACTGTGGTCTGCACATCGGTAGCTTGCGTATCGAATGGAGCAACACTCTCCACTACTACGTGAAGATCGGCATTGGTTTTAGGTTCAGACATTGCAACGATGTTTTGATTGAAAGAAGAGAATCACGATGATTAGACAATCGATTCATCGCATTTCCTGCCCAAGGATTCGCCTTTCTTATAGGTTTCTTCGCAAATCCCCTTTGATCGAGAACACTAAAGGGAAAAATCCTCACGCCTATTTCAAGAAGTAGGAGAAGTGACATCCTTTCATTGCCACCATATAGTGCAGCAGGGGTCACGCCAATGGCAAGAGGTACCGGATCGCGATATCGTGGCAATAACCGCATACCATCGATTGCAGTAGGTCACCGAATAAGCTTGGAAAAGATTGCTTTGCCTCCCGTTTTGTTTCCCCTGGGCTATCAATTCGCCCTCCTTCTCGAACTTCCTCTGCCTCGATTTGACCCCTCTTTGCCAGTACTATGGTCCCCGACCGTGCTCCTCACTTCCACCTTGAGAGAGCCTACCAGCCCCATCAATCCTACTCAAGGCTTGGAAAAGAGGCCGGAGCGGGGGACGGCTCCTTCGGTCGACCCTTTCGTCAATCCGTTCTGAAAGCATGAGGACGGGCAAATAAGCCAGGATCTTAGGGGTTGACTTCCGTCGATCAGTTCATATAGTCATTTCAGCCAACTAGACAACATGCATGGATCCGCATCATTCGAGGTGATGAATAATGTTTATATCGTCTCAGATTGAATGCCTGCCACTATCCAAACAGTACCAGACATCAAATAGGAGGTCATCGATGATAATAATGATATCATGTCCGCGTAGAAGGCTTGAACTAAAGTTACCGAACATGACGACATGTTCGTCGTTTCAATTCTTCTGTTCAGAGCCTCCCTTTCATAGGTATATATACACTTCATGTCCTCGTCACTGCTAGTGCCATCAGCTCAGCATCTCTACACTCCCCTCAACGTTCCTGCTCATCGACGTTTGGGCAGCCAGTCACGAATCCTCCGTCACGCACTAGTCTTTTCAATACTTACGATCCTTATCCTTGCGTTTAGCGCATATACCAACCTTCGCACTGGAGACGAACAGTCTATGAGACTGTGTATACCTGTAGACCTCAACAAAGTCAGTCAAACGGGACATAAGGCGTTCTCCTGCTTGAAAGGAGCAAAAGAAGGAATTAACGGAACATTCAGCACCATGAATGGGGGATCTAAATCATCCGACGGGGATGTCATTCAGCCAGGAAGACTCGCCGATTTCTTAGCATTGCAGAAGGAGACGTTTCTCGATGATCTCAAGAGGGGAAAGTTCGATAACTGGACTTTCGCCATGGGAAACGAAGCAGGAGGTTAGTAAGATTTCTCGAGAAGGTCGTTACTTGACTCCCTAATTGAGATGAACCTATTCGTAGATCTTGATTCATTGGCATCGTCTATCGCCTATGCTACTCTCGGAACCCTTCTACAAAAGAAAAGATCTATCCCCTTGATCTTGACGCCTTCAAACCTCATCAACCTTCGCCCAGAAAACCAGTTGGCTCTGTCCCTGTCACAAATTCCTTCCTCCTCCTTACTATATATCGATCAGCTTCCTATTCCTCCTTCTGAACTTGCCGGTTTAGGCATCAAGTTTGCCCTGGTGGATCACAACTCCCTCTTGTCTCAATTCCACTCAAGCGAGACTGAAAAGCACGACCCGGTGGTTGCGATCATCGACCACCATGTTGATGAGCAGAAGCACATGTCCGCCTCACCCCGAATCATTCAAGTGCCGACTGGGTCGACCTCTAGTTTAGTAGCGATGCAGTTTGCATCTGAGTGGACAGCTTCTTTGTCGGAGGATACAGTACCAGCAGAACTAGCGACGCTATTATTGACTGCAGGATTGATCGACACCGGTGGCCTCAAAGCTGGCGAGAGTTCGAAAACGACTGCGAGCGATCGTCAAGCTGGAGAGCTCCTATGGAAGATCTCGGGTGAAACGATCCAGGATATGTTCCCCGCCGCATCTGGAGGGGCGACATTCACCGAGGCTTCCGTTTCGCAAGAATCGCTAGAAGAAGGGAAAATTCCTGACGCGCTTCAGACTCTTACCAAGGAACTTTTGGCAGCCAAGTTCGATGTTACAAACCTGTCTTCGAGGGAACTCTTGATGAGGGACTACAAGGAATACACTATGTCAACTTCCTTAGAAGGCAAAGAGGTCCAGGTTGGATTGAGCACTGTCCCGATGGGTTTGGGGCCATGGTTGTCGAGGGAACGCGACAACGATGAAGGCTGGGAGGGACTTTTAGAAGCTATTGACGATTGGATGCTGGAGAGAGGTTTAGATGTAGAAGGGATATTGACGACGTTCAGGGAAGCCGCTTCTGAGGACCGTGAGCGAGGAAAAGGAAGACGAGAAATCCTTCTCGTGGTGCGAACCTCGAAAGATTCCGTTCTTTCACAAGAAGAAGCAGAAAGACTATTTAAGAAATTGCAGAGCGAGATGATCGCTGCCGACGAGGTCTTGGAGCTCAAGTCGTGGCCTGGAAAGAAAGCTGGAGCAACTTTAAGGAAAGAGCTCAAAGATTTGAGCTTGGTTCGAGGGGACGGAAGCGCTCAGGTGGACAGATGGGGAGACGTTTGGAGGCAAGGCAACACTGGATCTACCCGAAAACAGGTCCAGCCATTGATTGTAAGCAACGGATTCGCCCTATCCTTAGACTGGAAATATTAAATGTCTCCTTTGTATCCACAGAAAGATATCATTGGCTCCTTCGTCTAAGATGACTGGGTGTCTTGTTTCCGTGACAATAGATGATATGTTTGTACAACCCTGCTTAATGATTTACGATCTTTGCCATTTCGCTTCTATCTCTCGTACGCCAACTTCTCGAGAGTTTGCTTCGTCGTAATCGTCGTATCTTGCGTCCTCATCTATCTCAAATGTGAACTCTGCGGGTTTTACCTTGGACCCATCCTCACTCTCGGTGTTAGCCTTCGCTTTCCATGATCCTCCCGCACCGTTAGTGAAGAGAAAGTTCGTTGGCTCTAGACCTCGGCAATCGAGAGAGATCAGGGGTTGAAACTGAGCCGTTTCGGAAGTGTATGGGGCGACCACGTCTTTTGAGGAAGATGAGGGAGCGATAAAATTGGCTGAATGTTCCTTCTGTCAAATGCTAGCAGTCTCAGTTACGATCTCATTGGAAATCGAGCGCTGATCATTACCTTGCATTGTGTACACCTCCAGACGAAATTTGCGGTACCCCTAGAACCTGACATCTCGCGCTCCTCCTGTATTCAAGTGAATCAGAATCACCGAACGCAATACGACTTGCGAAGAGGCTCTAGAGATGGACGAACCTTGCTGCTTAAAGATACCGCATTGCCATGTACCTCTCGACACGAGGTACACATGATCTGCAACAAGTCCAAGTCATTTGATAAGCTCAGGTTACAGTTACCGATCGGCCATGTAGAGCTTACATTCATCTGAAATTCAAAGTCGTCTTGAGGCACGATGTCCGTGAGGTTATCGACTTCCATCTTAATCATTAGGGTTAGCTTCTGTTTGGTCCAACAAAGGATCAGCACGACGGATCGGATCGTTTGAAAGACGATGTAACGTACGACCATTTTCAGTGACGTTCGAGCTTCCCCTTCCTATGATCTGTGGGTCTATTTTTCCGGTGCAATCCGAATGTACCGAGTGTCGTGAGTGTAAGTAGGCGAATCGATAACTTGCTCTAAGCGCTCTAAATGATTGAGCATGTCCTGTATATATTCATAATCTTTATTTCCACCTTTACAGATGTAGCCCGTTGTTGCTCGACTCTATAACTTCGACTTCACAGTTCCATCAGGAGGCCCAGCAAAACTCGTTTTGCCGTGTCCTACAACACCCTCAGCAATAGCATCGACACTCTTCAACGCCCATTCAACACCCTCATCAGAAGTCAACCAGTCCTGACCCTGGACGGCGGACTCCCCCTCGGCCCCACCACCTTCCAACAATGCCTTCTTGAGTCCGAAGACGTGGGATGTCAATTGAGGTCCTACTCCTTGTTGAGCTCTCAAACAGGCGATTGCAACCACGCTAGTAAGAACTCGGCCGATTTTGAAATGACCTTCTGGGAATTGTTCTAGGGGGTCCGAAAATAGGGGTCCATAGTGGGAGGTCAGGATATGAACGGGAAGATCGGGATGCGATTGCGCAAGTTTGGCAAGAAGCTTGGCACTGTGAGGCTCATAGATAGAATCCCACAGTGCTCGGCCTTTGATTTTGGTACCATTCAAGTTGTTCTCCGTTGGCTCACTAAGTTGGAAACAAGTCAGCACCGAGCCTCAATCGACACGGCCAACGGATCTCACCGAAGAGCTTGTTCATTCAGCCCAGCTTTTACATCATCGGAAAGATGAGCCCTCAGAGCTCCTAGAGCATTGATTGTCTAGGAATTGCTTAGAATTAGATGTGCGGTCCGAAATCAAGTCAACGTGACATAGCTCACCCTTGGGATCTGATTGATAAGCTGACGTCAGCAAAGCACGATGACAGCGGTCAGAGATCAAATGCTCACTCCAGACTGATCATTTAGACGCAACGATAGCAATGATCAGATTGATGTACTTCATACGCTCGAGATAGACTTACAAAACCTGCATAAGCAAAGGAATCAGTCTGGGTTACACCTCGATGTGACAGGTTGACTTACCAATGCATTTCAATCCGACTTCCCTCATGATCTATGCTCATCGACTGACAGAATCAGCCCATAGCCGGAATGATTCCTGATGAATTCGCGCTCACCGCAGCGATCCTGATCTGTTCCTTCAAATCACTTCCCTTCTTCTCACTAGCGAAATCGTACAGCTCGCATATCGAAGCTGGAGAGTTCACGGTAACAAGAGCTCCGGTACTGAGCGTCAACCAAGTGTCATTCCCCGAGCCTTTCGATTCGGCGGTCTCGCTGATCTGAGAGAGGAGCTTTTGGAAAGCTGGACGAGGAGGAGCTGGTATAGCGCTTCCTAGAGCATGAGGAGCCTTGATCAAGGATTTCAAAGCCTGCGATAGGTGGACGGAAGATGCTGCTTGTTTGGCTGCCATTTTGTTGATTTTATCGAGTCCTTCCGGATTGTATGCTTGTCAAATAGGATGTAGACTTCTATTACTATCTGATGTATGTGCCGAACTTGCTTGTTGCTTGCTTGAATCGCTTGGAGTACCTAGACGAATGGACGAACGAGTGAGATTGAGCAACGCATCCAAGCAGGATCGGGCCGGTCTAAATGTGGCTTCGGCTATCACGGCCGACGCACATCCGGGCGTGAATGCATTTGATTTATGCGTTCTTGTCTTGGGTCAAGAATTCCCTTGGATCGTCCGGACCTGGTAGCCGGCAAGGCAAAACTTGGCCATGTGCCAAGAAGGAATGTTGTTATCTAGCAGAGCGTGTATGCTCAGATTCTTGCTTGCTGAACGAGATTGCGAAAGAGATGTTGTGCCAAGATGTCCAATGCGTATTCTTCTGTATCACGTAGATCGAAGTCATGCAATTGTGATGCACATGATGCACACAATGATCGTCTTTGATGTTGGATCTTCATGCCGCAAGCGCTGTGTGAGAAAGGTCACTTGACCAATTACGCCGTGTAGTAGAGCTCCCCTCTTCTGCCAGACGTACAAAGAGCATTTTCTGAGGTGTTGCGGCCTAATCCTTCCAGCAGATTGCGTTAATAGAAGCAGGAAGCCATCACAGATCCCAACTGCCCGCTACTCAGAACACCAACTGTCAAACAAACGGTCAAAACGAAACCTGAATGGTGCCGATCGATAGCAATGAATCCCAATGAAGCAATGCATGTTGAGGCGTACTATCAACCGTGTCGTTCAGGACATGATGCTGAAAAGCGTCTGCATCTTTCTGATGTTCGCCGGTGAAACCTTCTTTCCAAAACAAGGCAAGTTGAAGATAGGCCCACCTTGAGGCGAGATGTTCTCACGAAAGGGCGAGCCTACAGGAGCAAAATGAAAAGTCATGGCCGTTCTGGACCGTAAGATTGTGCGTGAGATACAATCACAACAGCCAAACGTAAACAAGGTCTCTGGATCCTTAATCACCGATTATTAAATAGGCTATGAATCTACCAATTCTACAAAAGGCGAGAAGCAAGAAAGTATCGTCGACCGGTACGTTTGGCAGAACATCATGATGAAACGTCAGAATCAGCTCGCGTATCTTTCCAGCACTAGCTCACTCTAAGCGCTATGATGTCGTCATCAGAAATCTGGCATTCCCGTTCTCACGCCAGAACTCGGTCTCTTGCAATCTGTCGCTTGTTAGGATTCGTGCACCAGCAGAGGTGGATCGGTACATTGAAAACCTTCAATCAGCAAATACAACCATATCTGAGTACTGAAACAACGACTCCCCCTGCATAACGTTCTTGGTCTAGCGGAAACGGATTTCACCCACGACCGAGAGCCCGAAGTTCTCGCGAAAGATTGTCACAGCTTTTGATTCCGCACCAAACTGGTCTACACCACAGCAAACGAACGACGTCCAGAATCAAAGACTCGGAGAAGCATCCTTCACGTCAGGCTCCTCTCCTGCATCACTACGTTTCTTCCCAGAGAACCATATCCACTTCAAAGCATCGCCACAGAAAGGAACGCTCAACAGCACATACGATCACACTCATATATATAGAACAACAGAGCAGCAGAGGAGAGATAGCGGGCTGCACGAGATTTCCAGCATAAATCGCCAAGCTTTCAATTTACCTTTCCGGTCGACACGCAACATCTTTCCAAACCATCAACATGGCAGCTCCTGTCCGTCCCAGGGTAAGTGTCGTCTCCCTTGTTCATAGTGGAGTAGCAATTGAGATTGACCGACATTCCTTTCCTCCTATCGCTATCATTCCTTTGTTCGTCCCGACCTTGTTCATCATTAGCTACCACAATCCAAGTCGGTTCTTTACATTGATCATCCAGTGGAGCATCCTACTCCCAGCGGATCCCGAGCTCCTTCCCCCAGCGGGGCTACAAAACCTCTTCCGGTCCCCAATGCCAACGAAATCCACGTTCCTACTCAAGCAGTCTCGGACAGCCCTTTGAACGAATCAAACATTCCTACTCTCCGCAACCCCCAATCAGGTGTCGACCATGATATCACCCCTACGAGGACCGTTGATGATACTCAAGAAACTCCCATCGCTCGTCCCAATCTACCTCATTCCATCTCGGCCGCTCCGGCTACCGATGCGGGAAGCGCGAATGGGTTAGATACCAAGGCCCTTGCAGCAGGTTTGTTGGGAAGCCCAAAGGTTCCCCACGTTCATGCAGAGGCGGAAGAATATTACGGAGGAAAAGAAGTGTGGAACAGGAGTCGGACTTATTCCAATGTAAGCCCTCCTTTGATACAGCTGATATTATGTACCAGGGAGCTGATCAGTTCTAATGACAAATTTGTACATCAGGCGGGAGTCGATGCCCACTCTAAACGTCGACCCTGGCTGGTTGGTGATGATGCTCCTACCAGGAACAGGAGGTTATCCCATGACGAGACCTCAACCCGGGCTCCTAGGCGATTCCTGATTGATGTTGAGGAGACCTTGAGGATCGTTTTGGAGCAGGAGGATACGGACAGAGATTTCCAGGTCAGTTCCACATCACGACGAGTACGGCAAATGCTTATTCATGCCGATACTAATATGTGCTATCAGATCTCGGTTTACGATGCTGGTCCTAAGTTGATTTCGCTTGGAACCGCCAGCTCCAATGCATACAAGTCTTTCGATATCCGAGTAGGTTTCTTCCTCTATTCGGGTGTTATCGCGACTTTCTGATATCATTCGCATATAGGGTCATTACATGCTTTCGAACCTCTTGCAAGAACTTGCTCTGGCACGTGATTACGGTCGTAAACGTATCGTACTGGATGAAGCTCGTCTTGCCGAGAATCCCGTAGACAGATTGTCCAGAATGATCAAGAACTCTTTCTGGAATAGTTTGACAAGGAGGATCGACGGAGATGGACTGGAATTGATCTGTGCGGATCCTAAAAATAGGAGTCGACATGCGAAACCTCTGATCTATGTTCCTCATGGAGAGCCTGAGATGGCCGAGTATTACCGAGAAGTGTAAGTTGCTCGAGCCCCCTTCGCCGAAATACTCCTATCTGATGGTTCGACGTCGTTGTATAGGTCTCGACAGAAGCCGAACCTACAGCTTCAGGTGGAGGTCCTCCCTCCTAATCCTGACGATCCGGAGTTTGTCAAGTCCCTGAACGAAACACCAGGTATCCTTGCTCTCGCCATGAAGAGAAAGACTGGAAGGGATGGAAAATTGACTTTCGAAGGTATTCCATTCGTCGTACCTGGAGCACGATTCAACGAGGTGAGTCAAGGTCGCTATCAACCCTTTGCACAGTATCCGAACTGACTTCCCCATTTCACAGTTTTACTACTGGGATTCGTACTTCACTGGACTAGGTTTGCTTGTCGATGGAAAGAAAGAGATGGCTATGAACCATGTAGAGCACTTTATTTTCGAGATCAAACACTACAACAAGGTTCTGAACGGAAACCGATCTTACGTGAGTTTTTCGGTGACGAACACCAGCTCTTGACTTGATGCTGACGAGATGGTGTAGTATCTGGCTCGGTCTCAACCACCCTTTGTAACGGATCTTGCCTTGCAAATTTACAATCAAATGCCCAGGGAAGAACAAAAGGGTCACGTAGATTGGTTGAAGCGAGCTATGCGTGCCGCCATCAAAGAATACCACACCTACTGGATGTCAGAACCTTCTTTGGATATTGTGACTGGTCTATCTCGATACCGACCCGCTGGTCAAGGTATTCCTCCCGAGACAGAAGCCACCCACTTCACCCATATCATCCAACCTTTTGCTGAGAAGCACGGGATTTCGGTTCTTGAATTCATCGACTTGTACAACGATCGTGAGCTTTTGGAACCCGATCTCGACGAATACTTCATGCACGATCGAGGTGTGCGAGAGTCTGGACACGACACGACCTATCGATTTGAGAAGAGATGTGCGAACTTGGCTACTATCGATCTCAACGCTTTACTCTTCAAGGTAAGAGTCTCGTGCTTCGCTGCACTCCCGACACCTAATCTGATTGGCGAAACCTACGCAGTACGAGCACGACATCGCTACTGCCATTCATGACGTTTTTGATGACGAGCTCGACCTGGAGGATGAATTCGATCTCTCACCCTTCCCAATCACTCGCGAAGCTTACGACGGCAAGAGAGAACGCTCCACCTCTCGCAAACAGACCTCGGGGGAATGGTACCGCCGAGCCGCTTTCAGGAAGCAACAAATCGACAAGTATTGTTGGAACGAGGGTCAGGCTTTGTACTTTGATTACGATACCAAGAAGAAGAGGCAGAGCCGGTATGAGTCTGTTACGACTTTCTTTGCACTTTGGGCGGGATGTGCTAGTGAGCACCAGGCTGAGCGTATGATGTAGGTCGAGTGGAGAAATGGTCGGTTTGGAATGCAGACTGATTCGACCAATGGAACAGGATGGAATCGCTCCGGAAATTCGAAACTGAAGGAGGTCTAGTTTCCGGAACTGAGGAGTCACGAGGAAGGATCTCTATCGATCGACCCAACCGACAATGGGGTACGTCCACGTTGCAGATATATATCGTCTGCACTGTACTAATTCCGCTTCACATCGTTTGTCTAGATTACCCCTACGGATGGGCCCCTCATCAGATTATGACTTGGGTAGGGATGGAGCGTTATGGATACCAGGAGGATGCGCAACGATTGGCTTATCGATGGATCTTCATGTGAGTATCTGAAAACAGGCCAAGCACAGTAACAAGATGTATGTGCTAAATTTTGTGTAACGATAGGATGACTACTGCGTTTGTCGACTATAATGGAGTCGTTCCTGAAAAGTTCGATGTTGTCAAATTGTCCCACTTGGTCGATGCCGAGTACGGTAACCAAGGTTTGGATTTCAAGCTTTTGAACAGGGAGGGTTTCGCTTGGACCAACTGTAAGTCATGTCCTCTTGTTCTATGGAACCTTCTACTTGATCGATTTTTGCTGATCGTACTGGGCGGAAACAGCTTCGTTCCAAATCGGTCTTCATTTCCTTACGACTGGAATGAGACGAGCTGTCGCTACTTTGACTTCGGTAAGCTTCCTTCCGCTTACAAACTGTCAGATCCGAAAGCGAGTGACTGATCTGTAAATCCGTGATTGCTTGATAGCCCGACGTGTACTTCCGTCTCACTTCTCGCAAAGACACTGATAGCCTCGAACAAGCGTTCGGTCGAACCAAGATCAAGGGGAACAAGGAATGATCGCGTCCATCCATCATTATCACATCCGGTCATCTTCAGAAATCACGCTAGATCCTAGATCCCCAAAGACTTTGTAATACACTACGACCCTCGCTGAATTAGCATTTCCGATGAATAATGTATTGACTGATTTTGAGCGATATCGAGCGTTTATAGACGCTATAGAGGTGGATAGACGGGCTTGCGGGGGCGCGCCAAGACAATCGGAACCGTTCTGTCAGAGGACCGTGACTCGCGCTCCCCCGAAGGTGGGCAATTCGTCACGATTCATGAGTAATGTCGTCCATGATACGGCGGCTTCGGGCGCTCCTCGGTTGTCGTGCTCAGCTAGTGCAGTCATCATTGATAATCTTCCCTGCGTTTGTGAGGGCAGGAGGTGGAGGCTAGTGGGCCGTTGATGAGCAAGATTTCTGGGATCGAATCATCTCCCCGGCCCTCCTTTGTCCACAACGCCGCGAGTCGTTCGATATATTATACGAGCAGTTGAGGTTCTAGGATCTCATCATCCTTCTACTTCCAGTAGCCCAGTAGACGCTGCATAAAGATCCGACGTGGAACGATCTTCTCTGTTCCCCAAAACGGATTCGTGCTAATTCGAAACGCGAACGCCGACTCACGTGTATCCGCCACAAGCAGGAGAGCAGAAATCTCGCTTAGACGACGTAGTCCCGCTTTGGAAACCAAAACAGGATCAAACAATTTATATAATAAACATACGACTTCCGATCATCCTCGATCCTCCCTTTTCTCTCTCTCAACGCACATCGACCAATTCAATTACAGGAGAGTGATCCGCCAGGTGCAACTGTTCAGGACAGTATGTCGCACTTGCCTACTGCAACACAGGCGGTCGCCCTAGGCGCTCCACTACCCGTCCACATCAACAACGGACAACATGAACCTTCCTTCTCTCAGGCTCCTACTCTCGCCCCTTCCTCTTCTTCCTTCTCCTCCACTGACGAGAAGCGCGCTCACTCGCACAAAGCCAATGGATACGCTACGAGTGGCGATCCTGAAAAGAATGCAGGCAGGGGGTACGAGGCGGAACCAACCGAGGTGGATGATGTCAACACCGCCGACATGCATCACGTGGATGTCGAAAAGGCAAAAGCAGAGTTCAACGCTCTCGAGCGAAGAATGTCCGAGCGATCGTCCCTTCACCGAGCGAGGAGTAGGGCTTCTCAGGCTAACAGCTCTACCGCGGATGTTGAGAAGCAGGATGAAGATGAGTGGAACTTGCTCGATTACATGACTGGAAATGCGGCGAGTCGGGAGACTCAGGGGTTCAGGCATAAGGAGATTGGTGTTGTCTGGGACCACTTGAAGGTTATC
>BCIV01000033.1:0-14166 GCA_001600055.1 Filobasidium wieringae
CGGGGGGTACATCTTCCATCCCCTCTCTCCCCTCCTCCCGAGATTCCGGACCGGGTAATCCTTCAACACGATCAAGCATACTTCCAATAGAATTCGAGATACCTCTCTTTCAATCGATTCAGGCGGTTCGGGCGGTTCAGGGCTTTCGGGTGGGACGGGATTCTCGCTTGATGATACCGCGGTGATGATGATGATGATTACGAAGAGGAGACTGATTTTTGGGTTTCTTTTGGCGCGGATTTTTAGAAAGCTTGGCCAAAGGGAATGGTCAGTGTTTTCCCCCTCGAATGGCAAGGGGTCAAAGAGGACTGATCTGGGTTTTGTCAATTAGTACTCCTGTTTAGCAGGTTTCATTGAACCGGGTGGTGAGTCCCCGTCCGAACGATAAGACTTGTCGATGAATGATCGTTGATGTCAGCCAATACGATTTAGAATCTATCGAAGACGCTGTGAGGCGAGAGGTCATGGAGGAAGCCGGGATCAAGGTTGGGGAGGTTAGGTAGTGAGTCTTTTTGTTCATCTCGTCGATCTGTGCGTGTAACGGGTATTGAGCTGATTATCATTGGGGTCGATTTAGCTCTTCTTGTCAACCCTGGTAAGCGTTTTTCGTTTTCCGACATTCGACGAGGAGATACAGAAGCTGATCGGGTTCCCGGACAGGCCGTTCCCTTCCAACCTGATGATCGGTTGTTTCGGTCTGGTCGCTGCCGATGCCGGTTCGATCGATTTGGAATTAGATAACGAGTTGGAAGACGCTCGTTGGTTCCCTAAAGACCTCGTTCTCAAGACGTTGTAAGGATGACCAATGACCTGTTGATACACCGGAAAGCTGACGCGGATATTGGAATCGATACGTGTACAGGTCTCACCCGGATGGAACGAACATTACCAAATCGGAGCATAAAAAGTTCGAACCTAAAGAAATCCAGACTTCTTCAGGGGTACAGGAGGGAGCAGCGCTCGCCCCTGCCGAAGGTAAAGTTCAGGAAGACACCCTCACTAAAGAAGGGGAGAGGAAGGRTATAGAGGGACTTCCCGCTTCGTTCCGTGTTCCTCCCAAGACCGCTATTGCCGGGATGTTGATCGATCGATGGGCAAAGGGGGAGATGGATGAGGTTCCTGTAGATAGGGAGAGCGTTAAGAATAGGTTGTAAATAGGTGATCGGGTGGGACTGGATTGATGTACGTCCTCGTAAACGTCTCCAGTCCGGCTCTGGACCCGTTTCGGACGCTATGTGGAACTCCTATGCGCGCATACTCAGAGTGATAGCACCAGCCTCACCCCTAAATTCGTAAAGGCTTTGATTTCCCTTATACCATTGACCAAGCGAGGTCGGTTGCCTTCTTTGCCTCTGGGAGCATAGCGACTTCATTCTTAGCGACTTTAACTCCTAAACCGCTTTGATTTAGAAACTCGCCCCTCAGTCGCGCTACTAACGGTCGCGTCAAATGATTCGGCGGTTATGGACGTAACCACACCAGCCAGTTGAACACTATCTTAGGGGTTAGGTACAGACAAGATAGAACAGTATAGTACTCGAATCAGCCTAGCTTCGACTCGGATAAAGGATATGAGTAGGACCAAACCGAATAATGTGGAACGGTTTCGAACCGCTCGAGTCGAGTAAAGGAGTATCTCATGACAGGGTTAACATCTAGTCTCATGATTATGCTTTGAGATCATGTTAATACAATGTTAATTCTTACAAACTGGCCGTCGGCCTTGAGCCCTCATTCATATATATACTTTTTTGACGGTGTTCTTTGAGGTCATAATCGCTCATTTCGCTTCAACATGCTCTTCCTTCTTGGGTAACAGGGTGGCTTCGCAATCGCCAAGACACGGTGCGGAGAACCTGATTATCGATACAAAGTAATCTCATCAGTGTTCGCAAAATCCGACGGACGACTCGATCGACAAACTCACATCACTCCCGTCCAGCCTCTCAATACGGTCATACTCGCAACGTAAATCCAGAGTAATATCACCGTTCCCGAAAAGATCGTCCCCAGCACCTTGAAAGCTTCGGATTCGAGCTCAATCCCTAACTGAAGGGTACAAACACTGAAAACCCCGAGCGGGAACGTGAAACCCCACCAGCCCATATTGAATCCTATTCGCTCGGTTCGCGCAACATTTATTATGGATGAGATCGCCCAGCACAACCAGGTCAGTCCGAAGCCCCAGATGACGAATGCGATACTATATCGATCCGGGATTCAGCATCAACCGCAATGTAGCAGTGGTTAGACGCAAACTTACGGAATAGTACAAGCATAGATTGCCGCTCCGAACATCCTCACTTCTTCCGCGGAGTATTGTGTTGTTCCTTGGGATTTCAAGCAAAGATCACGGATGACCGAGCTCAAGCGAAGCATCGCGAAAGCTCCTTGTCCACAAGGACCGATTGGTAGGAAAGTCGATACGATCAACGCATTAGGAGGAATCTATACGTCTTGAGATCAGATTCACACGAAGCTCTTCGAATGCTAGTGGCGCGCTTACTTTATAAAGTGTTAAACGTTGGAAATAAATCCCCATGATCAATAACGCGGGCATGAAACCGATTCCCAGTAAGATGTAAGAGATCGTGATCGTTAATCTCGCATGAGAATCAGAGAGACCGGAGGCGATTATTGCTCCTGATGCTGCGCTGACGATGGTGGAAACTGATGGTTGAAGCCAGACGGCGGTTATGCAGGCAGAGTCGTTCTTATGCCGTGTAAACCTAGGGTAAGGTCGTTAAATTGGTATAATACCAGGTGGAGAAATGGGATCGGGAGAGGACATACATCACAAATGGGATCCCAATTGCTATGATAGTGGCAACTATACTATCGATCCACCACAATACCCAAGCGACCGTAATCCACCTGTCCGGAATGGGGCACGCAATAAGCTTCATAGTTGAGTACCGAATCGAATGGCCTGAACCTACTCTGATCCGAAAGCTGGTACGCAGGCGTAAAATGTCATATTTACGATCGTGCCAAACCCCATTGGAAAAGTTCCGAGGAAGAGGGATTGTTGAGGATGAAAGATCATCTTCTTGAACACCTGAGGCCATATTACATAACGTGCTCTAGAATCGCAAGCAAAATTAGATCCATGTACTACATCCTTCATAGCTGAGCAGGTACTGACATCGAGATTCCCAAAAAACTGAAGAACAGCAAAACGTTCACACCGAAGATCACTCCCGCAATGACTTTCAGTCCGTGGAATTGGTAAGGGAAATTATATAAAAGGATCGAGACTATCCCCGTTCCCATGTTCACTGAAAACCACGATGGGGTGAAGTTGAGGACCCGGCGACGCCATTCTCGCTGGAAGTGGGAGACGGTTATTGGTTCGATTGTAGAATCGGTCGACATTGAGGTGTGTGGCGTGTAGTGGATGCGGTGATGTATTACTCGTAGTAATAAGACTTAACGTTGCGTGCAGCACGGCCTTATGTCATGATCTAGTGACCTAGTTGTTCAACTCGTTCGCCTCGAAGATGTGGAGTCAAGATCGGACCGGTCTTTAGAATTAGGGGGTTTCAAAGTCGATCGGTGTTCTCACGCGTTTGCATCTTTATATAGATGCTATTTTGCGGGGACCTCACACGCGAAAAGATGCCAATGGATGCAAATTTGCCTCCGCAGTTGTTCGACCTGTAAGAGGTCGAACATCTCAAAAATTGCATGTTTTTGCGACTCATCTTTCGTGAGATCGCATGTTTATGCGACTTCAGCGTGACGATTCTGTCTGATCGACCAAACATGTATATGTTGACTTCATCAACATGACTATAAATTCTGCTATACAAGCTACGTGGCAGGCCCTAGCACTTCAGACAAACCTCTACCAACATGAACGAGGTAAGTACAAAGAGATAGTGTGTTCCGAAAGCGGAGAAGCCGGGTGGTCAGCCATCTTTTGTCCTTATTCCCTTTGGGACATTTGTCCGCTTGAACGAGAGAACTAACTCGTTCCGGTCATATTCATACAGAGCAACCCCCACCACAACATAGATGACAGTATAAGAGGCATCAGCAATACAGATAGCCCTTCAGTCATACTTGCTCAAGAGTCGCACCAATCCCCTCAAGACGATACACAAACGTTATCGGAATCACCCGTCCTTTTCGACAATCAACCTTTATTCTCTAGAGCTCCGTCCTCTCAACTACCCTTACCTACCAGCTTCAACTTCAATTCAATGCCTCCTCCTACCCACGCTCCCTTTGTACCCTTGTTGAAGACTGTTACGGCAGGTTCTTGCTGTCACAGGTCTAATAGCAAACGCTACTCGTAGGTTATCTGGATGATGGAATAAGGGCCGAGTTGTTGTAACTCGGTTGGTTCTAAGCGGTGGACAAGTTATTCGACCGAGTTGACGGATTCGGTTAGAATCTGTAAGCCGGTTGAATCGAGAGGATTAGTATCGAGTGTTGATATTAATAGGTTTAGGTGAAGAACAAAGGTTGTATGAGAACAACTTAGCGAGATCCTATTGTAGTAACCTCTTCACAATACGTCTTGAATTGGTAATTCAGTAGGTGTAAATAGAATGCGATATCGGACTTGAATCCTCTATACAATTCGGTTGACTCTATATAGACGATTCAATCCCTAATTATATATACTAAACGGGAACACTGCGAGACCTCGAACAAAGGAAGAGAGAACGATACCACCACGAGTCGTCAAAGTTGTTTTTGCTAGATTCGGTTGAATCCTATTTTGTATTTTGGAACCGAGAACAGAGAACGAGCCGGATAGAGAAGTAGTAGGTAGGTTGTTTGACGGATCCGGTTGAACCTTGTAAGGAGCAACCGAATATGAGTGGATGTCTTCTTTGTTGGTTGGAGGTGGATCGACTTGTTCGACGGAATAGGAGATGGTGTTTCGTGTTGTACGAGCAATCCGCGGTACGAGCGGATTTGGTTGGCTTTCCCAGCGATCCGGTTGAAACGGAATCGAACCGAAACGGGGTGGTGGTTCGGTTGGTTGAGCGAGATTCTACTTGAGCGATGTCTTGATGAACTAGTTGTAACAAAGACCAATAACCGTACCGCTAGTTATCGATCACCTTTGCCAAGTACAAATGCACCTCCAGCCAAACTGTTATGGATGTGGATTGTGGTGGTTGTACGTGTCGCCTTCTCCATAGGCGTCGCCTGAGGATCGTCCGAGCAGGTCCTCGGACTACTTGTTTGTTGTTTCCTTTGTTGTATTCCGGATGAGTAGACCTTAAGTCTCTCATCCATTCTTACCGATACTATGTTGAACCCTACCTACTCTTCCTCCCGGATACCGCCTGCTAAGTCGTCGGACCGCTCATTTGGAGTTACCGTCGGTCCTAACACAAACGCGGACGGACAGCCTTTCCTATTGAATCGACTCCTTCGCGATACTGAAGGACCAGCTCTTTGAGAAGAACCACACCTGGAGGTACATCAGCCGAACCGGAGTCTAGTAGTCAGGGTAGTCGTACATCAGGTGCTGCGCAGAGCCAGAACGAGAGTCAGGGGGACAACAAACCTGGGCCAAGTTATGCTAGGTGGGATGGTCAGAAGGGACATTTGGCTATGACAGCCGAAGACATCCTGGTCCCTTGGATGGTAGAAGGATCCAACTATGCCACTGTCACAGGAGGACGATAGAGAGTACTTGGCACCTAGGAAAAGCGCATGCCGTACTCGTTGAGTGACTAGTGTCGATCCCGAGCGCGCTAATGAATTGAAGCGCACGGACACGGTTTGTATCATAGGGATCCGTAGAATATTTTAACGAGGAATGTCGAGGTAGTTTATGAGACGGCTTGAGTGGGAACTCAAGCGACAATATAAAATATCAATTTACCAATAACAATTGGTTAGCTACGGCTAGTTGAGCAAGGTCACTACATTAGCGTGCTAGTTTGACTTAGAACCGAACGAACGAACTTCGAGAGAATTCTTACGGACGATATCCGAACCGACCAGAACCGACCGAAACCGTATCGAACCGTAATTGACTAAGGTCGAATAAGCACCCCGTGACAAAGAGCCACCAGGAATAACGCCCTGGCTCTTCTAGTACGGCGTGCGCTGAAAGGCTGCCTTGTTTCATAGAGTTCCACCATGTCTGGATGGTTGACTAATCAATAGAGTGTAACCATACGATCTACTCAACATCACTGCGTATCAAGTCTCATGAAGAGCTTCCCCCAGTCTTGAGCCTCCTTTGTAAGCTGCTTGATCAAATAGTGCCGCTGAGAGGTTCTGACCATATTGATCCTGTGTGTCTATCTTCAGGATGGATAGTTTGCGATAGCGATAGAGCAAGCGAGAGGACATACAGGAGAAGTATGAGTATTTGTGAACTTAAAGGATGACAAGCTTGGGCCATTGGTGAAAGTGGAGGTCGATTTACAGACTGTATGCTATATTATGTCCATTTTACACCCGTCTGCTTCCAGATACTTCGGGTCTGGGGTAATTTTTGAATACCGGTACATGCCAACGGACATGTCAACAAAGATGTCCGGGGGGTTTCAACCTACGACATGTTTCCACGTCTTAAACACACGTCGTCCCGCTAGTTGTAAATGCCGAGTAAATCCTATTTGAAACCCCCTATTAGGAAAGCTGTCGGTCGATTCCAAATAACCCTAACTAGCCCATTTCTGACGACTGATTGACGGGAATGGCGGGTATCTGTATGGAACTTCGAGCTGAAGAGCATGCAATCGTATTCATTCCTTTAAATCGTATTTTGTTGCCTATATCTTGGGTGTTGCAGTGATTATGAGCGAATTGAAAGGTCAATCTCGACCTGAATCGGTACCGAGATATCCGAATGTCGCCATAATTTGTAGATGTCGTCATGTGATCACATGATCAGCATCCGTAATTTGACTCCGCACAAAGTTGGGGATCCCGTGTAGATGAATCCGAATCCCTTGCCAC
The DNA here is from genome assembly GCA_001600055.1 of Filobasidium wieringae. NCBI lineage: Eukaryota > Fungi > Basidiomycota > Tremellomycetes > Filobasidiales > Filobasidiaceae > Filobasidium > Filobasidium wieringae. The sequence goes on from BCIV01000033.1 coordinate 6,940, forward strand.
CACCCTGTGTTTCATCATCACCCTGATGAGCTTTGCGCTATCATCCAAGCAACATCTCCTATTTGGTTACCCTCTGTAAGAGCATGTTCTGGTCACCTTCACCTCTTATCATTGTATTTTCTTTCAAGATGGAATGACAAAGGGGTCCCAATAGCGGAAAGATTAACAACTTCAGGATTGGCGGTGAGTTGCAGGTTGAGCCCCTGCCTATATACCTCCTGACTGTCTGAGGTCTGAGTGCCCAGACATGGTGCTACGCCACAGAGGGCATACATCTATAGAGTTATAATCTATAAGTTCTGTAAATCCTGGCCACACTATCGACTTCACTCGGTTCATCAATCACGCAAAAGAACTAACGTACGAGACTGAGATCAGAACGGCCCATCTCATGAGATGTCATAGCCTATTATAAGCGATCAGGCTGCTAAGACGCGCAAAGAATGCAAAGGCATGAACATGCAGCTGAGACTCGCGCAGAGTGCAGAGACGGGCTGGGCATTACATGCCTTTGAGCGTCTGTAACCGTTGAAGCGACACATCAGTACAGTGGCATCGATAGCCAGATATGTTACAACAATCTTCAAAAGAATCGTCTGTCTATTTTATACACTTATGACCCATGATCCCCAAAATAAGATCTCAGCCACTCAAACTAAACCACCGCGCGTCGCTCGACGCCGATCAAATCAGAATCGAAACCGCCGTAGCGATAGGTTCCATCACCTTATAAGGCCTCTCCTGATCGTCCATCTGCTCGCTAATTTTTGTTAGAATACCAGGAATAACGTTCCCATTTACGTCCGTCGTATCACCCAATTCGGCAAGATCCAGTACGAACTGTTTAGCCGCTTCCCGGATCGCCGGTTCGGAGGTACTGATGTGAAAAAGCGAGACCCCGTAGTTGACCAAATTCTGATCTTCCGCCACTTTGTAGCTTAAGAGATGGACGAGATGGGAAGCCAAGAGCCATTCGTTCGGTCGATTGAGAGGTAGAGCCGCCATCAAGTCTTTCTCCCTGTACCCCTTCAACTCCTGAATTGTCTTGGGTAAGGGCGCACAGATGGCGGGGGGACGATTGGGTACGTAAGAACAATAATATTCTTGCAGATAGTTGACGGCGGTATGTTGTGGACTGGCAACATGGATACACATCGTAACGCAATCAACCAACTGCTCGACCGTCTCGATGGTGGGCCAATTCTTTATCCCCGCTCCTCGGGGGCTTTGCATTTCTTTACACCAATCCCCGATGGCCGTATCGTTTTTGACTTGATCGTCCTTGACGAACCCCTTCCCACCGTTAGCCAAGAAAGCCTTGACGAACTTCCTCAAGACTTGCCAAATCAGGGCGACTCCCGCTCCGTACGCGTAGTTATGAAACTTCTTTTCGCCCAATACCAACTCTTCAAGCGGAAACCCTCTCCCTTTCAAATCGTTGGGAACGTAATTCCCGACCCAATCGAAAGTGTCATACGCGTATCTGACATACGAATAGACCTGATCCGCTTTCAATCCCACGATAGGGACTACGACGGAGGGGACCAACGTCTCCCTCGCGGCGGCGTTCAGTGGCAAAGTTTTCAACCAATGAGGGGAGAGGACTCGGTAGACCAAATGATCGTGAGGGAGGGTCCGATGTGATCCCACTATAGTCGCCTCTTCGATGAAATGACAGGCAGTCAGATGGACCCCGGCTTCGTGGCGCAACCAATCGCTAGAGGAGAAACAGGTTTTTGCATAGCGCCATGGCCAATCCCTTGATTGATCGATTTTCGTGTTGGCAGAAGACAAACGGGTGTTGAAGATCGTGACGGAGTTATCGATCGTTTTTTTGTAATCGATAACGATTGCCAGAGGGTGTAATCTTCCTGCCGGTTCCAATCGGTATAGAGCTACGGCAGCGGGTTGGTACCGACCAAGTTCCGAATTCGCAGACATGGTCTCGATATCCGGTTCCCCAACAGCTTCCCGAATGAAACTACAATCCTGAACGTAAAGACGTCCATCATTCTCCTTCAAGAACCTTACGATCTCCTTCTCCCCCTGCCTCTCCGCTTCTTGTTCGAATTCCCTGACCCATTGATCCCCTGCGAGCCGGATAGTAACAGGATTAACCCCTGTGAAACTCTGCTGTCCAAAGTTCTCGTCGGTGTACCATTTCCTCCCCACCTCATCCCCGACATTAGGCTCCGCTTGGATATCCTTCTTCAACTCTCGGATCGATTTGTTCCTCTGATCAAGCTTTTCCATGGTATCTCCCCGATCGGGGTACGAGTAAACAAAATCTTTAAAAGATTGGGGAACGACGGAGGATAAGATGAAGGCGGTATCGGCTAATCTGATCAGATCGAATATGGCTGCTAGACCTCTTTGATCCTCGTAAGGGATATAGGCGAGGTAAGGTGGATAATCGTTAGGAGAGTTGGGCGAGGGGATTTTCCAGGTGTACAGAGAGGTCTTTTCCGTAAGGGAACGGGTTAGGGGGAGGGAAGGTTCGAACCCGGCTATATCGTAGTAGGATTGGAACCTGTTCATAGGAATAGAGAGTGAGTATTGATCTCGGACAACCACATCGCATCAGATGAGACTCACTTGGTCTCGATCCTCCTGAAAACCTCTGTCATCGCCTTGGCAGTACCGGAGAAACTCCCTTCCACAATAGCATCAGAAGAGGTAGGGAGAGTACGTAGAACGCTGTGTGACTCGACGATTCTCGGGAAGATATGGAATTTGATGAGTTCCTGGGAGACGATTCCATGATCCCATTCCCTGATGTTGAATAGGTCGTCGAGCCGGGAGGGTAGCTTTGTCATTGTATATGTGAATGGTTGAGAGTATGGCTGGAAGGGCTATGTTGCGGTGGGACAGATTGTGATGGTGGTGGAAGATGAAAGGTTGACTATATATCCCCAGACCAAGAACCCCAGCAAGGCATCTCACTCTCCATTCTGAGCGATAATCGGTAGACAAAACGCTTCCACGTTTCAGGTCACGCGCACGCGCACGTGCACTAGAGCCAGGTTTTCTTATCGTGTCTCAGATATCTCAGCCGTGTCTCACATCGCTGTGGATCAATAGAAAGCTGTACGCTATACGCGCTGTGCAGCTGACGCTTTGACGTAGATCGCTAACAACCGGTTATCGTCTTCTGGTGAAATTGCTCACACGGACGGGCATCACCAGACTGACAATTCCTGCGCGAGTAATACTGGAAGCAAACGATCTCAATTTTATACTGGTTACTGAACGGATATCCGCAGTGAAACAATGCCTTGTTGGCGACAAATTCCATATCCCTTCAAGCTGTACAATGTATGATAGACTTCAGAGCTCGCGATCCATTTGAAACGCAAAAATGTATTCGATGTAGGTTCTCTCTTCGGAGATCTCTTCCTTGTATTCGGTTAGTTGCCCTCGCAAGATGTGACCATCGGCGATAAAAGGTATCCATTCTGTATCTGGTTTCCTTTGCAGATACGCCTCCCTCACCTGTTTGTGCTCGATAGGACATGTGGCTGCTTCCATCTTCCGAGGCCCTCGCTTTCCAGTTAGTAACTTGCTCCATGATTTTGATATGAAGCGCAGACTGATATCGTGAGATTGCTGAGAACTCCTAAGTCAGTCGACATTCGTCACGGAGTCAACCATGGCAACTCACCCCCTTCTTTGTGTATCTGTGGGAACCTTGTCCGTGAAGATCTTCACATAGGCGATCCATAGAGTTCGCAAGAGTTCCTGTTTCTGCTCACATGATTACCAAACAGGTATAACAATAAATCACAAGGAAGAGAGATATCAATCGCTGTTGCTCGCAATCGCTCTAATACTGCCACATACGTTATCACCTTGAGCAGACTCGGAACCAGTCGCCACTACTGAGCTTTTCGAGAGCACAGAGTTCATCTCTAGCGATCCGCCATGCGATTCAGAAGTTGTAGAAGCGGGTTGGCTATTCGAACGAGGTTGATATTCGAAATCCCGAACTTTTGGACCGTAGTCTTGGGTCGATATCGAACCTCTACTAGTACCACTATCAGACATGCCCTTCACAGTGTTCTATTGTCGAATCGTGCTGCGAAGTATGATCGTATTTACGAGTTTCCCTGCGTTGCGACTGATCTTTATACCTTTTCCGAGAGACAAAGGAAGTACCGACCGGTCTCACGATACGAGTCTAATCGTTTGGACTGACGCCACTTCGATCGTTATCATCCCCTTGTTTCGGAGATCCTGCGAGTGATGATCGGTACACTGATAATTATAATGCAGACTAGATGTACTCGATTGGATGAATCGATAGCTTGGCTTGAAACGTTACGGCCAGATCGTTGTGAATTGCCATCCGAAACAGACGTGGCGGCTTGAAAGGGGCTTTCCCGCAAATCACATCGAGTATAGAAACTGGGCTATACATGTCTCCTTTGATTACCACAACAAGCTTATGACCACGCAGATTGTGATGTAGGAAGGGAAGCTCAAGCTGTCCCAATCGACTGCAATCTTGAATATGGTATTTTGAGTGAGAACGAGCTGAATGTTCTCAAGGCTGTCATGGCCAAAGGCTAGGATGTATGTCCAAGCGTGTAACAGCGTTATGCCCCAGAAGTCCCGGAAACCGTCCGCCATCAGCCATAGCACATTGATGGAGCTTCCTCTCCGCCTGTCTTCAACAGGCGTCTCCATAGCTTCGGGCGCCGGCCAGCAACAACGAAATTCTACGTATGGGAGACTGAATCCACAAGTTCGTCAACCGTTGCATGTTCATCCATTCAATGATTAATTCTGATTGAGGTAATGCCAAGGCGAGACCTCTCATTCTTGAGCGCTCTTTCCACTGTGTCTGATTTTCCCTAGTCACGTGTATGTGTAAATCATTCCGTCCATATGCCTCTAGACACAGCATAGCTAACGTCTGTGCTGATCAAAATTTCCCGCTCACTAGATGCTACATCGTACGCTAAGGTGGCCACTAGCCAGATACGTATCATCGTATACGGATCATCGTCGCCGTAATCTCATCGATAATTGAATGGAGGAACACGAGTCGCGTACGACGATATGCTAATTAATATGCTATAAGAGTTGGTCTGATTGTGATGAGGCCACGCGGAAGATACCGCCGCTATGCTCGTCCAGTTGTCCTACTATTCTCCAAGCTCTCTTGACACATCTTGATCGTTGTCCGAGCTTGATTCAAAAGCGGTACAAGGTTATCAGGTGTCAGGACCAACGTGGGCCTGACATCCGCGATCTTCATCCCTTCTGCCGAGGGCAGAGTTGGAGAATTGTCTCCCCGACCGATGCCGGAATTCCAGGTAGGTTTACCCCCTGTGATCGAATGATTACGTCGAGGAGATGCCTCCGGGTTGATACCCAAATTGGCCAACATCCGTCGAGAGTCCGATCGTCCAATTGTTCGATCTTTATCGCCTTCGCCTTCCGCTTCCTTGGGAGTGATGCCTCCGGCTGAATTCTGGGTTTCAAAGTTATCCCAGTCGCTGATGCTAGAAGCAATACTACTTCTCCCCCCTGCCGCTCCCTTCTTCCCTTCCTTATTTGCTTTTGCATTCCCAAACAAAACCGAAGAACTGGATTTCCTCTTCATCGCTTTGATCTCTCCCTCCCCCGAGCTTCGCCTAAATAGACTAGCCAATCCAGGTCGTACCGGTGATCTAACAACTTCTTTCTTGATCTCCCTCTTCTCCTCCGAGCTCTCCGATCCTCTAGGAGGCTTCATACTTCGAGAGCTAGCAGTAGAGAATTTCGCCGAAGTAGGCGAGAGTTTTCCGCTAGTCCGCCACATATCCCTCAAGTTGAAGAATCCAGAACGACTGGCTCGCCTTTGTTTACTCATGCTAGGTGGCATATCTTTGTTCAAATTAGGAATCTGCAGGGGAGGTAAAATCGGAAGGTTCTCCTTCATCCTCATTGAAGATTGTTTAGTCTTAGGAGGGAGTGGTTTGTCGTCTGCCATAGCGGGAGGTTTAGATAATCTCCGGTCTGACGGACGATTGAATGTGCGTGTAGGAGATAAGGGAGAAATGGGGGGATCGGGAATCGCGTTGGCCGGTTTCACTCGGCGATCCTCTAGTCCCGGGGATTGCAAAATATCTCTCAAAATATCAACCTCCTTCTCCGAGAACTCCTTCTTTCCAACCGAGTTCCCATTTGATGTTTCAGTGTTAACAGGTTCCTTAGGATCTCCAATCAAAGTGATCCTCCTCTCTCTCATTGGTGTTTGAGGAGGTGTCTCGGTTGAGGATCCAGTCTCACCGAGTTGGATGAGCACATGAGCTTGATCCCACCATCGAGCGTATTCTTCTTTCCCAGATATACAGGCAGGGTTCGATTCGATGATAGCTCTTTGCGCTACAAGCGCCTTCAGATCTATCATGCCAATCATTAACCTTCTGATCCAATCATGTAGCAAGAACGAACGCTTACCAGCCACACATCCCGCAAACTGCTTGACGGCCTGAATCCCCTCCTTCAGTCCTTTCTGCGTACTAGCAACTCTACTAGGAATTTTCAGATCACTTAACGAAACTCTTCTTAAGCCGGCTGACGAGGGGCTTCTCGATCCTTCCTCTATGGGTACGATCGATGAAGATCTCGTCGCCTGAGGATCACTTGAAATACGAGAAGCCGAGGGGGAAGGGGCATGTGTTCTGTGAGACATACTTCTCATCGATCCAGCGGGCATAGGGATATCCAAGGGAGGAGCGAGTCTTACGCTTCCCCTCATCGGGCTAGGTAAGGGAGGAGGAGGTGTGATCCTTTCCCTCTGATACTGTGAAAACGAAACCGGAGCGGTCTTGGGAGTAGGGACCGATCCTCCCGACCCCTTTTTCTCTACGATCACCGTCTGACCGTTCCCGCCCCCTTGTGCGGTCCCACTGACGAGTCTCCAACCATCCGAAACCTTCCTTCCATGTTTCTTCCCCATACTACTCAACCGCTTGAGGGTCGATTTCCTCTTATTCATAGGTGTAGGTAATCCCATCGCTTCCAACTGTCCTTCCCGGTCGACCGGACTGGTCATCCGGAACGCATCCATCCTAGCATCCTCAGTCAAAGAACTCCCGATCGTTCCCATGGTCCCGACAGTCCCTCTCGTCCCCGTACTAGACCCGGAGAAATCCCGAGCCTTTTCTAAATCCAGAGTGAGATCCTTCTTAGCCGACCTGATCCTTGCCCTTCGAGGAGTATGTTCCAAAGCTTCGT